>DF241486.1:65064-77809 GCA_000507305.1 Breviolum minutum Mf 1.05b.01
GTGCTGATGTTGAAAAAATAGCACGCGGCTGTGGCGAAAGGCACATTTGGAAGTCAAAATCTTCAAAACCTGTGGGGTTCAAAGCACTTTTGGACGTGCTGATGTCGAAAATTTGTACGACATTAGGAAGTGAAAATGTTCAAATGTGTCTTTTCTGACCGCAAGTGCTCATGTTTCACGGAGTATCTTGTGTGTTTCTTCTGACCGCAAGTTGTTGTTGTTGTTGTTGTTGTTGTTGTTGTTGTTGTTCTTGTTCTTGTTTTTGTGGTTGTTGAGATGCTTGTTGTTGTTGATGGTGTTGTTGGACCAAATGAACACAATGCTAGGTGGAAAGATAGATGGATGAATTCATATTTCCTCCGATAGCTCGTTACATAGATAAGTATCATTTGACAGGAAAGTTTCTATGTTTAGTGGAACAGAGCAGTATCAAGCGTCATATGGACTGAACGGATGATTCATCTGTAAGCCTTGTCCCATGAACGTCTAGACGCAATAGATATTTAGAGATGGAAGCTATGTCTCGAAGATAAAGGAAATGATAGATATCTAGTGTTTTTCAGTAAAGTGTGGGAGCAATGTGAGCAAAAATGATCAAAGCCTCAGTCACAACAGCACATCTCTCCTATAGGTTTCCTATTTTGAAACTTCCGCCACCGCCTTGTGCGGTACTACTGGTTGTCGAAGGAAGTTTAAATAGAAACTTCCGACAATATGGAGAGTTGAAAACCAGATGCATAGCTCAGCAGTAGAGTCGTCAAGTCAGTCGACAAAAGATGCAATAGTGTCAAAGTCAAGTGAAAGAAGATACATCCGCGCTAAATGTTAGAGAAGTCACGAAATGCTGTGTTTTTTCAATGATTCGTGTGTCGGGTCAGTCGAAAAGTAGGCCTGTTAAAGCGGCGGGTGCGGAGTCAGGTGGTCAGCGGATGAATCAAAAATTGCACGTCGCTGTGGCGAAAAGCACATTCGGAAGTGAAAATGTACAAAACACCGCATTCCGAGAGCACTTTTGTAAGTGCTGATGTCGAAAAATTGTACGCCACTGTGGCGAAAAGCACATTTGGAAGTGAAAATGTTAAAAAACTGAGGGTCCGCGAACACTTTTCGAAGTTCAGATGTCGAAAAATTGTACGCCATTGTGGCGAAACGTGCATTTTGAAGTCAAAATGCACAAAACATGACGTGTTCCTGGACCACTTTTGTACGTGCTGATGTTGAAAAAATGCACGCGGCTGTGGCGAAAGGCGCATTTNTGCTCACGCCGAGTAGATCATGATGAATAAATGTGATGCCCAAGCCAAACTTGTGTGTCTCTTTTGACCGCAAGTGCTCATGTTTCACGGAGTATCTTGTGTTTTTCTTCTGACCGCAAGTAGTAGTAGTTGTTGTTGTTGTTGTTGTTGTTGTTGTTGTTGTTGTTGTTGTTGTTGTTGTTGTTCTTGTTCTTGTTTTTGTGGTTGTTGAGATCTTTGACGTTGTTGAGATGCTTGTTGTTGTTGATGGTGTTGTTGGACCATATGAACACAATGCTAGGTGGAAAGATAGATGGATGAATTCATATTTCCTCCGATAGCTCGTTACATAGATAAGTATCATTTGACAGGAAAGTTTCTATGTTTAGTGGAACAGAGCAGTATCAAGCGTCATATGGACTGAACGGATGATTCATCTGTAAGCCTTGCCCCATGAACGTCTAGACGCAATAGATATTTAGAGATGGAAGTTATGTCTCGAAGATAAAGGAAATGATAGATATCTAGTGTTTTTCAGTATAGTGTGGGAGCAATGTGAGCAAAAATGATCAAAGCCTCAGTCACAACAGCACATCTCTCCTATAGGTTTCCTATTTTGAAACTTCCGCCACCGCCTTGTGCGGTACTACTGGTATGTATGTATACGTATATATATAACTGCATATATACATAAATACAATATACATAGCATACGCACAAACACAAACCAAATGCAATCCCCTATCACAGGTCAGCCATGTTGGCATTCCCCCACAAAAAATGTCCTCGATGACGGATCGATACTGAGAACCTTGGTCAGAAGGCCTATCTGGCAGCCTATTTGCTATACACAGCAAGTCATGAAACGAATCAAACTTCATCATTTCTCTCTACGAAATGCCGACTCGCCATGTAAAATCAATATCATATATTATCATATAAACACTTTCTGAAGGTAAATTACGATTTCTGTGCTTTTCGTACAAACTGATTTTGCAGAGCATCGAGCATTTTACGTGAAAAATTCAACACCAGATTTGGCATCGGTGATTTTGGGATGATTTCCTGATGCTAAACTACCTCTTTGGGGTGACCTCGTGTGACCGCTATTAAGTTGACTTGAATCTTAAGGTGCAAGGATTGTACGAACTGCCACAAGTGAAGCAGCCAGCACTCATTAGTCACCCTGAAATATCTTATGAACAAAACGCAATTACGTGGACCTCTTCCCATGGTGCTGCGTAGGAAGTAAAACAGTTGAGAGTGGTTTGCGGTTGAGCTAGCCATCTAAAAATTATACGAATAGTCGTTGAGATAGAGTTGAGCAGGCAACTCTCCTACAAAATTAACCCAAATGGAAGGCCTGGCCTCTTCTTCTTATGAGTCCAGAAGTAAAAATGGTAAAGGCTTCATTCCTGGGGCATGAAACCCAACCCTCCAATCCTAGGTTACATTGATTGCTGGATCATCATTTTGTTTCAGGGCGGAGCTGTCATACATATCATGTCTGATACCAAAAGCTAATCAAATGCTCCAAAAATCAAAGAAAAAACAAGAAACATCCCAATGTGACTTTTCAGAGTGGATGCCCTTCACTAAATGACTACCAGTCTGGTGCCGCGATGACTAGATCTATCAGCCAAGATGATGAAATGCGGCTGGGTGACAAGAGGTTCCTTGAATCCTCGTAGAATTGGCACCTGATTGCATCGATTTGGAGCATGATGCTGCAGGACTCAACGTGGCGGAACACGACTCAACGGTAGTAGACATATCCAACCAAAAGGGAAGATCATCGACTCAAAAGTGCCAAACTTTTGAAGTGATTTTTTTCTGTTATTCAGGGTACTCACCAACAGCCTCAAAGGACTTAGAATGGTCAAGCTTGTTATGAGTTTGGCGAGTTCTTGAGCCTCTAGACGTTTCGGAGTCCACAGGGGTCCAAGGGTATGATTATCATTGTATACTAACGTCATTACCATATCATCATGAATCATTGGTTTCATCATCATTGTCATTATTGTGTATTCTTACAGCTTGTTCCGAATGTTTGTTTTCTGTCAAGACCCAAATGCTCCATGTATGGAATATTTACCTACATTTCGCCTAAATGTATGGTAAATTTAGGATAGTTTAGGTAAATATTCACCCTACAGGGGAATCTGGGACATGATTCTTTAAGTTTGAGTCATGGATGATCAACACTTCCACTGGGGCGTCTATTATTCTTGCGCCTTGAGGTTTTTTTTAGAGTTTTTCGGCCAATTAGGCACAAATATGACAACAACTACACACCCGAAACGAACGAATTCGTCCCCTAAAAAGGGACTATTTCAGTAGGGAATACATCTTCTAACCTGACTTTGAGGCAACTTGTTAGTTTTCAGCGGAGTATGTTCTTTGACCATTGAGCTTGCAAAAGAATGATCCCGCAAAGAATTGTCCCTTTGGGGACAACTTATATAAGTAAGGCCTGCTTTTTCCGTGCTACAAGCATCTCTTTACATCCTCATCATTGAAGCATTTTCAATTCCTGTTTCTCCCTTGGCATATGAAAACCCCTCAGCTCAGCACCAAGTGTGGTGCCAGGTCCTTTGCGGCAGCCTTGGGCAGAAGTGGCTGATTTTGATGGATGGAATCTGGATGGAAACTCTGCCAGCACTGAGGGGGCAAGGGAAACAAACAGGCAGTTGTTGCAAAGACAAATCAAAACGTTGAACATGCAGGTTGTGGCTGGAATTGCTGGGTGGTGATCATTGCTAGTCGGATCACATATCACCATGGCGGCTTTTCTAATCTTCTATCTCTGCTATAAGATGACAAGCATAGATCATCCTCTTTGGCCATCTTGCTAAAGGATTGACAAACTGTGAATCAAAATAAAAAAAGGCCTTTTCTGTGCTTTAGATGTAATACGCATCTATGAAGAATGATCTTTCATCTGATCAATTCATGCTATCTACACTCTCTGAAACTAACAAAGTCCTTGAACATAGGTCATCCCAAAAGGAATTTCATCTTCCAACTATTCATTTTCAGGGGCAAACAGTTCGTTTCCGGGATGTTTTAAACATATGTTTACAACCCCAAAATCTTCCCGCTTTTTTTGGTACCTCGCTGGCCACGGCAAAGCACCCCAAAGGCCTTGGAGGTCACCAAACAAGCAAACGAAGGAAGGGAATAGAGGGGGTTGGAATATGGCACCATATGAACATATATGAAACCGAAACCTCGATAAACATGTATGGTGGCATCATGAAAAAAGTATCGATTGATGGTCCTAACCCGGGATTTTTAATATTGAGGGTATACACCAGCTGCATCCATTAATGCACCATTGATCTTAATATCTGGGGACAAAACCAAAATCTGTAAACAATTGGTGGCCGGATCTACAAACCTGCTTGTTTTCTGGAGGTTGTGTCCATGCCACAATGACAATTCATGGTGTTAAAGTATATAAATCCACTCAACATGTGAAAAACAATCCAAAAATCCCAATGGGTCTTCAAAACACAACTCCCCCCACTCAAAAACAAAGATCCACTTTCCACCCCAAGACCCCAACTTTAGATACGCAACACCTGCAGTGACCCCAAGTTGCCCCACTCCAATCCAGCCGGCAACAACTTCCGCACCGCCGCGGCGTGCTGACGCGGATCCGACGGCTTATAAATCCCAATCCCAACTGGTGATTCCTTAACTTCAAGTACACGATTATGAAAACATATGCAAGAAGTCTTAAGTCCTAAGAATATATTAGGGGCTTCTTTGGCTGTCACTCTGCTATAGTATGATTTAATATTAGTATGTATGAATGGTAAGCCCAAACTGAGAGAAAGTTCGTGCTCCAAAAACCACCCCTCTTTGCCTGCACGGCCCAGTCGGAGAAGGACACATCGCCAGTTGAGGACTTCAGCAAGGTGGCTACGTCCTATCAATTGTGTGCTGAAAGATGAGAATCACCACCTCTTTTCAGGCGTTTTCCCCTTGGAGGATCAAAACAAGGACTCTAAATGATCTCTTTTCATAGGCCTTCCAATTTCTCTCCATTTTGAGGTGTGACTCCCCGCCTTGGCGACAGTGGTAGGTGCACCATCCTGCACCATTCCGCAAAAAATAGGTGAACATCATATCCAAACTGGGATAGCTGATAGCTTTCCACACACAAAAGGGTAGACTTGGCAGAAGATGTTTCAAACCAACTAACAGAAGACAAATGTGGAGAAATGATTTGTAGCTTGGAACTACTTTTACGAATGGGTGGATATTACATTTGGCCATCTGACCCAAGTGGAGGGTATGAGACGTAACGCGAAGCTGCAGCCACTTGTGCCGTTGCACGGCTCCAATGTGCAAAGCAAAAGATGCCCATGTACCTACCCATGTTGGTCCTTCAAAAAACTACGAGTTATAAAAACCATACAATTTAAAAATATTGAAATATCTTGAAATAGCATTTGCAAAATGAAAGGATATGAAAGGAATCTTCACAGAAAGGCCGCGGTCATCCCCATTTTTTGGAGGGTTCCAAAATCCCAAAGATGAGATTCATGCAAACCCCTCCAGAAATACCACTCATTGAGCTATTGGTGACGACCATTTTGAGCCCCGAAATGCAACATAACACAAGTATCTATTTACTCATCCTTTCTCAGTATGAAACTTATCCGCTTGATACTTGACCAAACAAACATAAATCTTTGGTTCACAAAAACGTCCTCGTCCAGCTGCCGTGGTGTGGGTGCTGCAAAAAGTACATCACCCAGTTGGTCCTCAACCTGCCAGAACCGACAACAAGACCAAGCCAGACTTACCTGTTCCGCCATGATTTTCTTGGGTATTTATGATATCTATGTGAAACAAAATATAGGGAGCAATTCTATGCAAATTCTCCCGGTTGCTGAAAGCGGTGCCCATTCTTGGAGGGTTTCCCATCAAACCATGGCAGCGTAGTTGCACTGTTTCTATCGTGGATGAAAGAAATCATTAATCTCTGAAGCCTGCAACTTGCATCTGGGGTCTTTCTCTTCGTTTGCTTTGTCTTCGGCAAAGAAGTTTCATTTTTCCCGCAACTTTTAGGATGACACCAAAGGTCTCCAAAATAAAAAGGCATGGGAATCTCCCAGAATCATCTTGGATCCTTTTTTAAAGACGCTGTGCGCACCTCTTAGTCGACAGCTATATGTATTTGCTGCAACATGTTGCAACGTTTTTTTTAACCGAACAAGGTTGTATCCACGCATCTTCAAACATTCATGTTACAATCTGCAAGACCTACATAATCACTCACGAAATTGTGTTCTATTTTGCAAATTCATTTCCCCAATCTTCCCCAATTTGCAGGGCCTGTTGGCCTATCAACAAACCAAAGCGCACAGGTGTCCCGTGCAACCTGGACGATGCTGATGGTTCATGCTGATGGTTCAAAAATCCAGGGATCACCAACTGGCTATAGATATAATCATATAGTTGAGTTGTAAATAGTGAAATACGCTACCAACCTAAACTGGTGCATGTGGCATTTCTTCCATGAGCAGTAGGCCTCTTTGAAAAAACAACAGACTTGTCTGAAATCATCATGTGCCAATAGGATGGGACATTGCAACAACCGTCCGTTGTCAGCCTGTACCTCTTGGGAAACATGAATTCACCGAGGCCAAGATTCCTGAAACTTCCCCCATTCATCTAAGGGAATTCAGACGGTTGAGGTGGAACATCTCTCTGGGACCTACAGTTGATGGACAAACACCTGCAAGGATGGTCAAAAGACGTTACTCAGGATATTTAGAATGCCAACTCATGCAGGAATTTGTTCATCAACCGTAGGAGTTTCTCACCACATCAACAACGTCCTAACTTTCCTTCAATATTACCCCTGAAGTCAGTGAAGTGAGTAGAAATTGATTCTGACTTGTTCCTACAGTACTTTTTAGATTCTTTATGAAAAACTCAAACACAATACCAACTTAAGATATCTTAAAGGTCAATTAGCCACAAAAAAAACCTGGCCTTACTTTCCATTGATTGTTTTTCAAAGGGATCCTTATTTCGTGGTTTAGTATCATCCCCACATAACTTGGTAGCTCTCATCCCCTATATAACCTCTATAATCCTATATGATCCCATAAAATCCCCTATAAAACTGGCTAGGATTTCATCCCCCTAAAAACAACCAGGGGCCCGATCTTTTTCATTGCTCAATGACCGTTCCTCGAGTTGAAAGCTCCCAACCTGGAGCTGAAGTTTCCAAAGAATGTGCCATTGTAAGTGCCTGGCGAAGATTTTTTTTTGGGGGGGCTGGAAAGCGATCTTTTTTGTTTTTGTTTGTTTCTTTTGTTTGTTGGTTTGAGGGAGGAGTTTTTGGATGGTGGTTTACAAAAACACAGATATGGCAGTAGATGAAGCTTTGTTTGAGTAGTTTTTGGATGGTGCTTTGCAAAAAAAAACATGGCAGTTGGAAAAGATGTATGTCAAACACATGCCCACAAAACGAGCAAAAGATATGAAGGTCTTGTTTGGTCGGCTTGGCTGGCAGTGTTGAGATGGTCGTGGTTCTGAGTGATAAGATCTGTGTAGCGCAACAACGAAAACCTTCCTTGAATTCCAAGAAATTGCCAGGTGAAGAATGTGAGGGGCAGTAGTAGTGACGTTTTCGTGAACTGTAAAGAAATTGTTCACCATTCTATCAGATTGTGATTGGCAAATAGATTGATTCTACGAATTTCAATCAAGAAACAAGATCTCATCGTGAATTCCATCTCAATCAAACACTTCATAAATCTTTGCAAGCCCGAATCGTCGTTTCAAAGGTTTTTGACACCAAACTCAACAAAAATCCGTTTCACCCTTGGAGGTCGCTAAAGGTTTTTACATTTTTACCTCTTCACATCATGAGGATACTTATCAAAGCACCTTTCTTGGCCATGGCTTCGAGGAAATTTTGTCCGTTGCGTCACATCAGGCTTGCTGACTTTCCACCAACGCTACAAACCTGGTGAAAATGATTGGAACTCTTCTGCCGCACCGTCGTCAATGGCCTGGAAATTGGTGGTATGATGTACCAGTGTATAGCCTGGTTTCTCTGAAGCTGACATATATGTACTACAAATATCTACGCATCTGTAGCATTGAATGTTGCCGATGATTTTCAAATAATTCTTAGTAGAAGAAGTCATCACTGGCCCTCAAAACCGGTTGTTCAACAACTCCGTGGTGATTGACTGTTGATTTTTTGTGGCTGTTCGAAGAATCACCAGCTGTGTTTTTTTCACTTGCCTTGGTTCTCAAATTATTCTTCTGCAGATGCACTGCTCGAGTGATACAATTCTGCAGCTGGCAGCAGTGAAGATATGTGTTCACGGAGGATACAAGTTCAGTGTTCCACGTGTGTCACAATATTGTTGATACAAGAAATCCTGCACAAATTTCACAATTAGTATATCAGATATAGTTTATCCCATTATTTACAGCAAGTTTCTGACCTTCAAGCATCTGGTTAATTTTTTACAGGATTTCCAAAGCATCAAGGCCATCTGTGAAGCAACTGAGGTCGAGCTGTCAAACAACAGCTAGGCCTTTTAGAGACCGAGTGAATAAGAGAGTTTTGTTGGAGGCAGAAGCTTTGTTTAGGATTTATACAGTACAACTATGGACATATGTTTCCGCATGCAGTATAAAGTATGATATGCAGCATACAGCATACACTGGAATTTCTACTTGTCATAAATATATGTAAATATCATATATCATATATATATATGTATGTGGTCAACGCCACCAACTCCACCCCCAAAATCCAACCATTTTTTTGGTAGGACCGGTGGCCACATATGACTTTTAATTATGTGTATAATATAATATAATTTATGTATGTACTGAAAAATAGCTTACATGTGTAATATCATTTATGCACTGCATATATCTGCATATGTACGTGCACAACTTTTTGATACTTTCACGTTGGATTGTGTCTCTGCGATCCAAATGCCGTACATAGTTTGGTAATCTCTCTGTCAAGCAAACCTTTTTGAACACGCCAATCTGTGCGCATGGCTGCAACACCAAACAGCCGAAACGTCTGCAGATTGCAGTTTTGGTGGCCCATTCGCTCCCGAATAAAACGGGCCTCCCGGCTTCCAGCCTCCTGAAGATCTCATCTCTTTCTATTGAACCCATCAATGTATGCTATGTCATGGACCTTCGTATGCTGTGCACAAGTGAATTTTCTATCCCAAGTATCTGATCCTAACTATTGTCTCCCTCCTATCGATCCAATCACCCATCAAGATCCATCAAGCTATTGGATGGTATCAGCACCCACCCCTCCGAAATATATGTCATAGCATCCCATGAGTCTGCGATTCTTTTGATGGGGCTTGTGAGCCCTTTCTGTCTTGCAGTTGTCGGAGTAAAATGACGAACCAATACTCTCAATTAGACGGACGATCACATTTGTGTCTGCACTTGGAACTGTTCCAAGTGATGATCCAGAAACTGTACTTAGAACATCCAAAACAAGCAAAGCCACGACTAAGAACATGAAGCAACCATATATATGATACATACAATACATCCAAAACAAGCAAAGCCAAGACTAAGAACATCAAGCAACCATAACAATACTATATACATTATACATCCTTTATATCCTGTATATATATATATATATTGTATATATCATACATCATATAGCATGTGTCACATATGTAGCTTAGACTACTAGATGTATATTTGACACTACAGTTCTTGGCATTGGGCCTTGGGCTTGATCAGTGAATCTAACTTCCATCCAAACGTCCAAAGTCCAACTTTCCGTCAAACTAAGGTCCACTTGAAGAGGGACCTTTGCTGTTCTTGTTTTTCCAAAATATGTTTCATTTTTTGATTGTCTTGTCACTATATATATTCATTGAACATAGACAATTTTCCCTTAATTTTCCATGCTCATGTTCATTTACAAAAACCTTTACAAAACAGGGGCACACTCATGATGACAGGGGTTTTCCTCCTTAAGACTGGTTTTTTTAATGTGTTTTTTTGAATCCTAAAGTCGCTGACGTGATTTCTCCCGTCATGGAAGCCTCCCCGGAGCCACACTCGCTGTACACACTTGCGGCCTTGCGCTCCGATTGAGCTCCCATCAAACCGTCAGGATATCTCAGGGCACAGGTTCCATTGGAATCACATACTTCGCATGAAGATTTTAAGCAACATTTGTTTCATGTTTCGAAGCTTTTTAGTTGTTGAAGGTCGGAAAATGTTTCAGGAGCTTGTGTGAGTTGCCAGCGAACTGCACGGCATAAAAAGAAAAAGTTTTTGTTTTACGGCCGCGAGCAGCCTTCCGCCACCGGCAGGATCCTGGGAGGGTTTTGGTGATGAGTGCCAGAGAATGATTAACATGATTGAGTTGGTGCAATGTTCTGAGCCACAATTAAAAACACCAACGTGTTGGTCAAACTTTTGAGGCTCACATATTTACTTCGTAAGGCCCTGTAAAGTTGACCCCTGCGAATTGCATTTGATCCCCCTATTCCACTTTTCATTTGATATCGCCTTTGGTTTTCCAATATTCAAATCACTTGATCAAACATATGCCTGCAGCGAAGGAGTGACAATCATCTTAGCTTTCTCCTACTCCTAATTGTGCTAACCGCTTCCGATTTTTTAAAAAAAACACAGAATCCCTGAATCTTACCTCCAAAAACCGGTGCTCATGTTGCAATTCTCAAATTTTTATGGTACAGGGAACAAGTCTCAGAGCACATAATAACCATCTGTGGGGTTAAACCTATCGCCCCATCCAATGATTTGCCTTGGGTGGGACTTGGTGGCAAAAAAGGAAATCGATTGGAATACCCTTCTGATTTGACCGAATCACCAAAAACACCAAAAAGCCAACTGCCCAGCCAAGCTATTTGGTGATTAAAAACACAAAAGTAACAAATCATAAACAGCTTTGTTGGGGTTTTGTCCATGGCATCAAAAACAAATACCCAAAAAAAACGCACATGGTCTCCTGGGCTCATTCCCAGGTCTCACGTCTCTTGCTTAGCTGAGGAACACTACAGTTGAGTGGCTTTCCACCTAAAAACTAGGACAAATATTGTAGACTCTGAAGCCGAACAACCAACTTCAAATCCTCGTCCTAGTTCAGAACTGAAGCTAGCCAATCATCTGGGATATGATATATCTATTCATCATATCATCATGGAACCTTCTAACATATGAAATACCTTTGTACCTATTTCGCCACCATCTATGAATCAACCCCTGTTTCAGTAAAACAACATAAAAGTAAACACGTCATCCAACCGAGTTCTTGCTTGCTCCACTCCAAATAAAACCACCCTCCTTCTCAAGGAACCACCACAAAGTTGGGCGATTGAATTATCCTCGGTAGTGAGAGTCACGGTGCGCAGCTTAAAAAGTATGACTTCAAAAGGTGGTCGTTTTTAATCAAATCATCAGTGCATACTGTTGATGGAACAAATTCCTGCACCAATTTATTAGATACTATTATTTACAAGGTTTTATACATCCCAGGTCGTGCAGGATTCCTTCCATCAACAGTATCTCAAGTCATACCAGCATATTTTGTGGCATCAGGTGTCAACCCCACACAATTTGGCATATCTAATTTTGCTGTTGAAACACCAAACGTACCAAACTCACCAATGGAACATGGTGTTTCACCACCCGGGGGTGACTCGGTGACTCCCCCTAGGCCCGCATTGACCACCCTCGCTCCCGCAAATATGCGACCTGTTGGGCTTCCCCAATAAACCAACAAGCACTATTTGATAGACTCGAGGTGACAAGGTGATATATGAAAAAATGTATGACATACATATATCTCTATATATATATATAATAATCTACATATATATATATACCAGCACCTTCCAAGAATTGCCAATTAAACCGTGTGGTGAATTGACACCCTTTAGGAACCGGGTCATGCAACAATTTTAACAGTCAAGGAGGCCCACAAAAGGAATCCCGAGGTCGAAAAGTATACGGACAGAAAACCACCAAGCTGACGTCAAGTCGTGTCATCTTGTGAGCATATATAGCCTATAGCCATATGCAAATCACATCCAAAGACACCACAAATCCTGGCGTGAGGTCGCTATACATTCTTCCTTAATCCTCAGGTAAACCAAACACCTAACCTCGCATGATTCAAGTACATAAAAGTAAATCTTATATTATGTACATCTATTATCCTCTACAGTATCTGTACCACTGATCTGGGTAATGTATAGTCAACTACAATCATTCTCCAACCTGAATTGCTCTCCAGTGGTATGCTAAAGTGTATTTTCCAGTAACCATTCACCAACAACCAACGAGGTCAATCTTCAGGTTGTCAACCACCCCCCTTTTTCTGTGACGACTCGTCCAGGTTTCCAGACTGAATCGGAAATTATTCCAGAAAGGGAGGCGACGATGAGGTTGGCTCGTGAGCATCAGCTGCATCCGCATCAACCTCCACTTGCCAGGAACAA
>DF241487.1:0-77273 GCA_000507305.1 Breviolum minutum Mf 1.05b.01
CTTTTCGAACACAATTTCAAGGCCGTCTAAGATAGATAGATTCTGCTTGGTGTGGATCCTCGTGAATCTTCAATGTTCATACTTCCAATGCTGCACACCCCTCTGGTGGCCTCAGTCTGGGTTGCCGCATCGGCTTTCAGCATCGGAAACGCCTGACTTGTCGGGATGACAAGAAAAGCAGCGACGGATGGAACATCGGCACCCCAAAAATGGTGACTCCGCAGGCGATCATGGCAGAGTGCATTTGTACATTGCCACAGCGTCTCATACTCTTATCATAAAAATTAAAACAAAATCCAACAATCCCAAAAAATGTTTCGCTTAGATATTTCGCTCAACCTTTAAGCCCTTGGCGTGCACTTCTGACGTTGATGAGTAGCAACTCCCAACATTTGGAACCTCACTGCCAGGCCACATGGCATGCAGTACCATGGGCTTGACACGTCTTTCAACTTTGCAACGCATTGATGACAAAATGTACAAAGGTATTACAGTAAGGCCTACGAAACTGCTCTATGAAGTCGACGGAATCAAACACATTGCCGACATCCCGACATCCTCCAAAAGTGTGAGTCATGAGTCATGCAGTCATTCTTGACTTTAGGGGGACTTTACTTTCAGTTTGCATCAGTTTGCAATGGTTTTGGCTAAAAGTGTGAATTTTGACATATCGGCAGGCAGGAAACACACGTTTTTCTCAGGCGTCAGTTTAGCTCCTATTCTTTGGGAGTGCCTCTCCTTTTTCGTAGATGTTATGCAGCTGCTCACAAAGTGTTAGTACTGCAGCATGCCCTGTTGGCAAAGGCTCTTAACAAAAATAGAGATACTGATACAAGTATGGCTTGCCAGGAAAAGTGTTTGAGGAGCAACACACTCTTTCATGTGGAAAGCTTGATATATTAAGGTTTTGAGGATTACACTCAGAACGTCAGAGTATTCACACCGGTGGTGACAAAGAATGATGCCTACACATGGCTGCGCCAGCATATGTCAGTAAACAGTGCCTCTGAACATGGATTACTTTCAGAAACGCCCAGGACAGCATCAGTTTTGGCAACAAGTCAAGGTCCAGGGGCAGCCAAGAGACATGGACTGGACCCAGCAGGTAAGGAATCACCCGCTTATATTCCACCAGACCTTGACCTAAGCTCTTCGGAGCTCTACATGGGCAAAAGGTAGGGATGGCATGGGATGGCTCATGTGGGCATGGGACAGAGTCGATGTCGTTTCCTGAACTTAAGGCATTCCAAAATGGAACATCATGGAACGTCACCATGCTTTGATGCCCTCGAGAAAAAATGTGGAAGTAACATCATGCGGACAATGGACTCTATGGCTACATCAACAAGTTCTGTGAGGTGCTGAAATCCACGCACACAGTATCAAAGTGGATCAGCATATACACATAATATAACATGCACTTTCAAACGTCCTTTCACAAGGCTTCAAAGATTGGACTCCCAAAAGGACTTATAGATGAAGCTCAACAAACTGCATCTTGATCTGTGCTCACGGCTGTTGAGTGGAGCGCATTGCAGCATCTCCTGAAAGTCAAGCGCAGCGGCTGTGAAGTCCGGAAATCCGGAGAAATGATCACCGAAGGTGGTCCTCATCTACAAAATCCATGTGGTCAGTGAGATGGGGTCCACAAGTGCCGTGTTACGAAGATTTTAACATCACAATGACATGCAGCTGGAAGTCCCATTGGCATCCACTTCCCCAGTGGCAAACACACCAAGTTACGAAAAAGAACATATAAAACTTGTTGGGGGCATGGTAAGGTTAACACTTAAGGGGTTACCCCCGGCAGGTTGCATGGCAGAACCCCCCGGCAAAACCCCCCGGCAAGATGCTTGGCAAAAATCACCCGATCAACCCCCCGGCAAGATGCTCGGCAAAACCCCCCGGCAAAATGCTTGGCAAATCACACCAAATTTACCCCCGGCAAGATGCTCGGCAAAACCCCCCCGGCAAAATGCTTGGCAAATCACACCAAATTTACCCCCGGCAAGATGCTCGGCAAAACCCCCCGGCAAGATGCTGGGCAAATTTATTCCCCCAAAATACACCCGGCAAAACGCTCCCCAAACCATCCTGGCAGAATGTTGTGCAAATTACCTCCCCAAATAGCCCCGGAAAAAATATTCAGAAATTCACCCAAATTAAGATACATCGCCCCCACCCCCGGCAAAGTGTTGGGAGAATGAAAAAGATAGGCTATTGTATAATTAAAATTCTATGTTGTGAATTATACTATATGAATTATATAATGTATCATATCATCCTTTCTGCAGCAGTCTCATAGCACAACTGAGAGCACAATCACTGTATTGTACAAATCTTGGAGACCACAACTCCGTGACCCAACCCTCTGCTTCTCTTCATAACACAATCTTTTTCTGCAGCTGCAATGAGGGGATGGGCATGATGCAACCATGATTTAATGCAGAGATGGCGGAATGTACGCGGCTCTCAGGAAGCTCAAGCTTCTGGTAGGGAGTGGAGGCTTAGATTTTACAAAAGGCATGGATTCCTTCAACAAACATGTCCAATACATCTCCTTTCGGCAGTGCATCACATTTTGCGAACATCGGCAGCTGAAAGGCTGGCAGCCACACGTCCAATATTACAAGAGCGGAGGCTTTCATTTAATTCATTTATAATGTGGCTGCAGTAAAGAAGTTTGGAGGAGTCCCCCTGCCAAATTGAAGTTTCTTCAACAAACACCAAAACAACAATGAAGTTGCCACGATGAAATGGTGTGGCTTATACCGCCAGAATCAGCAGTACAGTAGATCCGCTATCAAAATATCAAATCATGAGTGTACTTACTACATGTAAACAATAGACACAGAAACCGCTGCCAGCACTTGGCGTTGCCCTGCTTTTTCCCTGCTCCCAAACTCAGTCAGAATCAGACAGATCATCTACATCTGATATATCATGGATCCGCCGTTGCTCCACGGAAGAAGGCATACGAGCAGGCGCTGGCGGTCGATGATGCAAAAGGTGGCGTCGGCTAGATCCGAAATCCCCAAAGAGCAAAACCTAGGATCACAGTTGAGATTTCCACGAGGGTAACCCATCAAAATCAGCACTATTGGAAGTTCTGACAAACTTGACTGAAGAATCCATCCCTGCAGACCAAACGGGTTTCGATCAAGCCAAGACACAGCCATGAGAACTGAACCAATCACTGGCACAGACATGCAGTTGCCTGCAAGTAGTGGCCACAAGTGGGGCTTTCGATTTCCTTGCATCCGTAGGCGTTCCACATCGAAGCCCTGCCTCCAGGAAACAAAGGTCCGCACGAACGGCCAATTTCAATTCAGGACAGTGCATCGAAAAAAATGGCACGATTCGACTTCACACATCATGCAGGCAAGAAGCAGGCAAAGAAGTTCCTCGCCACGCAAAAGCCTCCCCAATCGGCAACTGTAGATACGGGAGTTGGTAGTGAGCCTCGAAAATCAGCGTCAGGATATCCATATCATATCGGCATATCGGCGTATAGTTGATCAAAACCATATTTCAAATCGACTCAAATTATCATTGTCAAGATGTCCAAGTTAGTGGGTGTATGACAATGATTCTGATTAAATGAATCGGAAATGGACGTGCCAACACTAATTCACTAAGCCGAATAGCGGGGGTACAAAGCCATCGAAGCGAAACGAACCATGCTCATAAGACTTGGAAATGTCAATGAAAAGGTTGTTCGGGTTCCCAAATCGCATTTTGGCGAAATGATACGCCATGTCGATGGTAAACTCTTCCCTGGGACGCACCGTTCGTGTCCACCACTGCTCGCTGCCAGCCCTTGTCTTTGCCCAGTTTGTGTGCCTGGGCATTGATTGCCAACGGGAAACGTCAAATCATTGCCAACTGCTAGTTAATAAATGACTAATTACTAATGACTCATGATAGTTGCCGTTGTACACACCCACTACCAGCATTGATATCAATCTGCAAAACAAACAAGTTGCTGTAAGAACTCGCAATCAAGCATCTCACCCACCAAAGCTTTGCGTAGATTACTCATTTTGATCAGGCGGTTCATGTTCACGGGCATCCCAATTGAAGATTCTGGCTGGTCCTACCATCAAAGGAAAGAATGTCAAAAACATGGACCGAATGTGATCAAACAGAGATCGCCGAGATCGCCGCTGACCCTTCATGCTTTCATTTTTTTGGGCTCTGTCGGGCAACGCTAGCCTGACGGGTCTTTTCGTAAGAACTGTTTGTGAGCCTATCGTCAAAAGCTTTTGGCCACAGCACAGAATTCTTGTCAACCAATAACATTCGAACATGTCACACTCCACTCACTTTCTTGAGCATGCCAAATAAGAGCATGTCAAATTTCTCTGTGCGCAGTGACAACTCCAAGCGGGGCGGAGGACATCTTATTAGCGCTGCTGCCCCACAACCCAAAATGAGGAGGCAGCTTGCCATTCAAAGTGCATGTGGCACATAGCCGGCTCCATCCCTGAAAACAACCAATATCAAATCAAATGATATCTTCGAATCAGAATCAAATCATATCAAGTAAATTAAAATATTATTTTCTGTGCATCTACCTATCAGTCTATCAACATTAACATTTACAGGGAGTGAGTGATCAATGATGGGAAAAAGACACTTTCCAAGTGCCTCGCCCGGGCCGCGGGGGGCGGCGTCTTAGCGCCGCTGCCCACAATCCAAAATGAGGAGGCCGCTTATTCAAAGTGCATTTGGCACGTTGGGGGTTCCATCCCTGAAAACAACCAATATCAAATCAATGATATCATCTTTGATATCTTCGAATCAAAATCAAATCATATGAAGTAAATTAAAATATGCAATTTCACAGGTTGTCCAAAAACATTTTATTTTCTGTGATGGGAAAAGAGACACTTTCCAAATGCCCCGCCCGTGGCCAATGCGACAGATCAGAAAAGATCCAAAAACACAACTCACTTCTTACGCTTCTTGGGAGTACCGGAAGGCGGTGGCATGGACTTTTCCGCGTCTTTCGAGTCTTTCGTCTCCTTCTTGGCCTCCTGTCAAAAGGGGCCCAAAAAGCAGCCTACTCGATGTCAAAAAATTACAAACCTTGAAAATTATGTAAGTTAAGTTAAGTGAAGTGCAACATTTCAAGTCAGATTGTCTCACTGCAATGTCCGCATGTCACATCCCATGTCACACTTCACGTACTTCAAAGCCATGGCAGCAAATGAAAAAAAACATATTTCTGAGCAGGTCACAGGCCTTGGAAAGCTTGTCCAGTGGTTGCATGATCTGCCTTGGCAACTCAACCTTGTTGATATGAAACTGGGCCATGAGCCGGAAGAAGTCACTCACCTCTGATGCAATCTCCTCACTCTCACGATGCACAACCAAATCAGCTCCGTACATAGCGAGAAGGCGTACAACTGCATCCTTGCCAGTCGGAAACTTTGAATGTTCTTCCCCGAAGGCAGTCACGACCCCATCGAGATCTGAGTTCTTGATCTCCTTGCTCGACGTCCAAGGGGAAATCAAGCGGCCATATGTCTCCAGTGGATCGAGTTTCTCAATGCCTGCAAAAAAAACTGAGCATGACATGCGTGTAAACGACAGCAATGCTTTACATGGAACACTACTGACTACTGAACACAAATCAACACATTGGCTAATCGAAACTGACTGCAAAGTACTAGTGTCGATTGGGAAAAATCAAATCTCCCGCCTTTGGTAATATCCTGCATGTACTTCTCGTCAACCTTCTTGGATTCCTTGCTGGGTAAGAGCTTGACAGCCATGTTTTCATCAAGCGCCGAGCCCTTGTCGTTCATCATGGCATCGTAGAGCTGCAACTGGCGAGCCCATAAAGGACACTGAACAATGAAGGTCTTAGCCTCCTGAATCTCTGTTTGAACCATCTGCAAACTTCTCTGAATAAGACCCTGAGCCACATCCATAACCTCCTTGGGCTGCTTGCCCATGAAGGCCCACTCCGCTTCATTCACTGCGAGAAGTGCGCAGAATTGTGACATGACCCCAACCATTGCGTCGCCATTTCTCTCCACACCCTCCCGCATCGGTGTGATGTTTTTCTCCAAGTCCCTCAAGCAACTCACCGCTCGAATGATGCGGTCTGCTTCAGGTTCAATCATTGCCCTCAAAGAAGAAGAGAGCTGGGAGTCAAGAATACCAAGGTCTTTGACAAGAATCTGAACCCACGGAATTTGAAGACCCTTCATAGAATCCACAAACCGCAAGAACGTATCCACCTTCTCCACCAGGATTGCAAAATCACCGGAGCCTCCCGGGTAAATCAGGACCGCAACAAAATCAGCCTCATCATCAACATCCAAATTCCTGATCCTGAGCCTCATCATTCCAACATTCTCATCAGTCTCATCATCACCACAACCTTCATCGTCATCGTGGTCCAATGATCCATCAAAGCGACGCAAAATGAAAATGGAATCAACCAACCATCAACTAGAATAGAATCCTATCAATAAGTTGATAGTCTATCAACTATGTTTGGTTTAGTCAAGAGTCCAGTCTAGAGGGTTAATCCACAGTACTGCCTGTACAAATACCAACAATCCCAACCGTGCCTTTGTTAGCTTTCAGTGCCTCTACCTCTCGCCCCAATTCATCCCATTTCGGTGAGCAGCGCAATTTGTGAAGAAACTTGACTGCATTGGAAAAGGTGTCCAGGCTACAAGAAGCTTCAACTGCTTGAATTGCCTCCGAAGCAATGTCAACAAGCTCAAAGATCTCTGCCACACATTGCACCATCTGACAGGAGGCAGGGAGTACCTGTGCAAGAAAACACCAAATGAATGAAATTTTCTTCTCCAAGGGAAAGTCTGAGAAGCAAAGACACATCTTGAACATGCAGGTGAATAGAACTAGACCAGAAAATCTTACAGTGCCTCGGATCGTACCATCCACTGGCCCAAATTGTTGAGGCTGCCATGTTGGAGGAAATCAGGATGCTTTGCGGCAGCTGGGTACTTATCCAAGTGCAAGCCCACAGCTTGCAGGTGAGCACAGATCAAGTCAATGCCCTTGTTTTGGATCAATTTGTCCTAGGTTGCTCGGTCCCCCAAATAATCACAAAACTAAAACACCAAATTGTAGGGGTCCGGTAGAAAACCCAAAATTTTGAGGTAAAGGCTGGGTAACTGGGTAAGTGTCAAAAGAAATGGCACGAAGCGCAAACAGGAAAGGGACTTGGATCATACAACCTACTCTGTCAAACAAGGCACAGCCACTTCATTGAATTTCTCCAATCTGACCCTGATTGATTCATCCACATCGGAATCATTTGTGGCCTTCAACGATGTCCATGACTCCTTTGCACGTACCACGGCGCTGAACGAGTCCTTCACAGCAAAAAAAAATGGCGGCTTCAACAATGAACCAGTGTGGTGACAGGTTGGTAGTTTTTTGTTTAAACCGAATCTGACTTACACGTCCTTGCTCAACAATTCCACAAGCTTTTTGTGGTCACCACCAACTGCAAGCTGCATAGATTCTTCTGGCAGGATCTTCAAACACTCAGCTGCTTCATTTGCTATAGTAGCATGCGACATTGCCCGCTTGCTTGCAGATTCAAGACTGGCCCACAACTGCCTACAAGCAAAACAAAGCAGAAACACTTTGGTGAAAAAGCCTGTAACTCTAAGCCTGTCCCAAAACTTCTACCTAGTCCTCTTAATTTCGAATTTTTCTGCAGGAAAGCTGCTTTATGACCCCAGATGAGCTCCGCAAAGCAGACTGCGTACGGGCCGAGCACTGAGCCTTTAAATCCACAACCGTTTTTGCCACCAGAAGGTCAATGTTGGTTGCCTGTCAAATCAAAAAAAAATCCTCAGCTAAATTACAAATTTGAAATTAAAAAGTAAGTTAGTTATATAAATATTAAACATTTGTCTTCAAATGACACCATCTGCATAGAATGAAATCACGTCTGCCCCCATTGCATGCATCAACAAGTGTCCCCTCAATTTGTTTTGTTCTGGCCTTGTCCCAGTTTGTCAGCAATTGGCGTAGGACCTGCAGCTCAAATTGAACAAAGGAGGAGAATTCCGCACCATCTCCCAAATCGTTCTTCGGTGGCTGCCATCCTGGTGTGAGCTTGCCAAGGTCAAATCGATCCACACGACACCTGATCCATGCAGAAGTACAAATGTTCACAACAAAAAGTCACAAAATAAGACTGGGGCAATACAGACAAACACAAACCCTATGCAAAATGGGATTCTGGAAATTGCAAAAAAAAACAAAGGGAATCACCGAGGGACAAAGACATCAAGGCCCCAAACTTTTCGATGGACTTTGCTCGAGCAGCCCGGTCAACAAACATACCAATCAGCTGAGTCTGCAGGTTGAAGGAGACAGAGCTGTCCGAGCCGTTCAGCTTCTGGTGAACCAAGCCAACACAAAGGAAATTCTCGCTAGAACAGCTGGCCAACTTGAAGAACCGAGCAGATGCATCCTGCCCGGGTTTGCCCTCCTGACCAGGAAAAACATCTAGTAGCCAGAGCTCAAAGTCAGAAGAATTTGTAGCTGATTTTTCAATCCCGACGGATCATTTTCACAGCGTCGACACAACAAAAAATCAAAAAAAATCGAAGGAAGTAGCAAACTTCCGACAATATGGAGAGTTGAAAAGCAAATGAGACAGAAAGTCAAGTCAGAAGGAAGAAGATACACTAGCGCAACTTTCAAGAATAGGAAAGACAAAGGTTTGGTCTTGCAGTCCCAACCCGCATCATATCACTCACCAACTGTCCTGGTCAATGGTCTTGATGGCATCTCCTGCACAAAAAATGATGATGTTGTGCAACAAAGGCATGCTCATATCGAGAAGGATCCGCCATTCGCCTTGCTTCGCTGCTTCATCCACAAACATGAATGGATTTTGCCTGATGCCAGCCAGCACTTCAAAACGTGGCACAACTTCATCGGCAAAGGCATTGATACCATTCGAGATCTCCTTGGCCTTCGGAGACTGGTCAACCAAAGGGGACAACTTGTTGGTGTTGTCATTGCTGAGGCGATTGACAGCTGATTCCAAAGATCTCTTGCGGATCTTATCATTCCAAATCTTTTCTGAGGTTAATCCAGCCATGGTTTTCTGAAGACCCTCCTCCATCTTGGAAATAAGCTCAAGCTGCTTCTTGGAGAGCGTCACTCCATCATTGGTGCCGCCTTTGCCTGCAAATGCCTTGGCCTTGGCTGCAGGAGCTACAGCACTTGTCTGCGGAGAAGAAGGGGCTTCCAAAGCAAGTGCCTGCATCTCAATTGGTGGCGCTAGAGCCGGTGCAATAGCTCTGCCACTGATGGTGCGGCGCTTCCGTGGGCTTTCCGCTTGGATGGGCAGCGCTCTCCTCAGTCCACGAGGGCCATCTTGCGATGAAGGCTGAGACAAACCCTCAAGAACACTGAAGTCCAAGGTTGTGTACTTGGCAGGTTGCTCAGCCAATGGATCCTCCTCAGCGGTTGAGTTCTCCATCTCGGCCTCCCCCTCGCTTTGTGCCACAAACTCCGACACACGCTGGCGGACATCACAAATGGATGCGGAGGAAGAAGCTGCAAGTTTGGAGATCCCTGACTGCGTCTCTGCGAAAGCTTCCTCACAAGCATCTGCATTTCCTCGCATGCCTGTATCCTCCTGGAAGAGGGATTACCGGAAATTTCAATTTCAAATCATGGGTATGGGCATGCTGCTTGGGAACACTCGTTTTGTGGGACCCACCCACGGTCGGCAGACCCTAGTTGATGGTTGAAACACCCCACCCATTTGAAAAATACCAATGTCAAAATGGGTTCATCTTTCCCAAGCCTTCCGGGTCCAGGTGAAAATTTAAAAAATATTTGAAACAGCAGCATCCATCAAAACAATCCATTTTGAATATGATGAATCTAAATCGATCAAAAAAATACCCAAACTCACCACCCATCCTGACGCTTCTCGATGCCGGCTTTCAAACCAACATTCACCCGTTTCCTTCCATCATCGTGGAGGGGCATATGGACACCGGGGTTGCCCTCGTCGTAGATTATGTCTTGACCACACACATCTTTGACAAAGGCAATCTTCTGCTCAATGTTGGGAAAGTTCTTGGGGTGTGCGCCGACCTGTACGAGATAGGCGTTGAGAGGAAGCCAGTACATCTCCACATACTTGTCGACATACGATTCCATCTTCTTCACTGTGGAAAAATCGAACTGAGCATTGATCATCCGTTTTCCAGAAGCGTTCTCGCGCCTTCTCTCTTCAAAGACTGCTTCAACTTCCTGAGAATAATCAGAATGAGGATAGAAAAATCAAATCATATGAGTGGCTCAAAAATTTCACGATAATTCCGACTCCCCCTTTCTTTTCAAACTTTCGGGGATTTGATAATCAGAGGCATACAGTGGAAATGCTGGAAGAGGTTGGTGAGAAGTGGAAAAAATCCTGTCTGACGCCGGCCATCAAAGTGGAAACCAATTCCGACTGCGACTCAAACGCCGCTTCAATCTGGACTTTCTTCTCAAAGATGGTGGCTGTAGAGCACAAAGAGGTGCATCCTTGGAAATCCCAAACAGTAGCTGTTGAAATGAGATGCAAAGCGACAGTCAGGTGAGTAGCAAGGAGGATTTAAGAACAAACCACTCACTGCTGGTCCCATCTGGAAAAAAACGGGGAAATTGGGAAATTCATATGTCCGTTCAATGATTCAACAAATCTGCATCAAGGAACCCACTTACGAAACTAATTCAAAATCCTACGATGCCTCTGAAGATTTTTTTCGAACTTTGGTTTAAGTGACAACCATCTTTCAACCCATAAGTTCAATTAAGCTGCAGCTATTATCTATCAACTTTTTTGCTCCCTACAATCAACCCTGGGTTCCACAACCTACCACGGAGTTGTAAAATGCTCAATCTAGACAATGGTGCTATAATAATAATAAGTTTATTATATTATATTATATTATTATTATATATTATATCATATAATATATAAACTGATTGTATAATATGTTGAACAAATGCAGTGCAGCGCGCAGGTACGCAATGAGTTTGTGAAGTCAGGATGCCTTTTCTGATGAGTCATGAGTCATGAATCAATGGAAAATCATATCTGATTTTCAGTTCAAATATGTTCAGAGTTACGTCCAAAATATTTTGGCAGGCTGTGAGCAGCACCTTCTGTTTTATACAAATTTCCTCACAACATATTTCCCATGGCTTTCCATGGCATCTGTACACTTCAAAGGCCATCAACTGAAAGGATTGGCAGCCTCACATGTCCTGAAGAGACATTGCGTTCAGTGTCACCCCAATCACCCCACCTTTCAAACCTCACAACATAGTCCTTGTTCTCATGGACACCCAAAACCTGGGCTGGACACCAGCGGACATCGGCACCAATTGCCCATCTGACTTCCACATGAGTTCCAAGGGGGAAACAACCTTCTGGCACTGAAGGGTTTTGAAGCTGCTCTAAAAGTTCAGGATACACAAGTTGTTCGAAGCATTCACGCCAAATCTTGGTAGCACGAACAGCTACGTCTATCACCCTTTGCACCATCGAATCCAAGACATGAGTGATGTCCTGGTCTCTGACAAAAATCTTTTGCCCATCACGTCTGCAACCATGCGCCAAATAAGCTTCACATTCTGCTGACTTCGAAATCCAAAGAGCATGGCCACGCTGGTAGGACATCAATCGCTCAGCAAAAGCTAAATCATCTTCATATCGATCACCTTCTCCATTCACCAAGGCATGATTCACCTCCCGGCGTCGATCTCCTCCTTCCACAGAGACTGTAGCTTCCAAAAATCGATGCCACATCTTCACCTCACCACTGAAGTGGACCATACCAATGTCCTCCAAGTTCATCTTCAATCTCTCCGGCAACCACTCTTTGTCCTCCTCCGACATGACCTGTCCACTTGTCCCCACAAAGGATCTCCATCCCACAAATCTCTCGATTGCAAAGAGAGATTGATGTAGCTGATAATTCCACGCAACGCTGATGTGATGCCATGGAGAATCCTTCTTGGCAGCAAAGAAGCGAGACAAGTAGTCTTGTTCTGGTCCACTTCCAGCAACATGGCAGGGATGATTTTTAGAGGACACCTCACTAAGCATTTGTTGAAAGACATAGTCATCAGGCTGCAGCAAAATGACACCAGCATTGATTCCCCCAGATTGTCCCCATGGGTAGTCCTGGTAGTCTTCCGTGGCAAAAAACCGACTGCCATCCATTGGAGACCCATGAATATCTTTTCCATGACCACGAACCATCGCTGCCGGGCAAGGCAACTCAAAGAGCAAGTGCAAAGGCTTCAATGGGATGACATCGAGGTCCAACAACAGGACCTTGGCATATTCCTTCAATGTCCACACTGCTAACTTTGTGAAGACACCATCGAAGATGTTTCCTTTGGTCACATAGAGATCAGGCACCCCGTCGATGTAGTCCACCTTGTGCAACTGCCACAAGCCGTCCCTTTCAAAGGCCTCCAAGTAGTTGCTGGGCACATCATCTGTATGAATGATGACCCTGTCGATATGTGGACTGAGCTTCCGCAAACGAAATCCCAGAACCAAAGCACCAAGCCCATAGCCCGCATTGGCGCCCCACAATGCTGTAACAAAGGCATAACGAGAGCCACAAGCAGAAGCATGTTGTGTCCATGGTTTTTCCGGAACCGATGACATGGTGATTTCTAAGGGTCTGCGGCAGCAGGGGCAATTGGTCTTGTACCATTTCCAATCAGTGCCCTCTCTGTCCGGCTCATACATCTTCTCATACCACTTGGTCAAAGGAGAATTCAAACTCAAAGAACCAGAATGGGCCCAATTCTTTGAAATGGCAAGAGCGTAGTTTTTCCAATATGTCTTCTCATGACGTAATTGCCAGTTCTCTTCACGTAAACTCTCACGTTCCTCATCTTTCTCTTTGCATCCATTGTGCTCCGAAAGAAGGATCTGTAAGGGCAACGTTTCTGGATCAACATAATCAGAGGAAACAGCACCCATGGCTTTGGCACAACTGCTGCTGATGCCTAAAGAAGGCAAATTTATGTGTGTGATGAAAAAGAAATCCAGATTATCAAACTGTATAATTACCGTATACCGCCTATCCTTTTGTCATTTCATGGATCACTGGAAAGTTGTTGAGCCAGGATTTCAGTGATATTATCCGATTTGATTTTCAACAATACAGTATGGCCTGGCAGGAAAAATAACTGCTTGAAAGTCAAAAAGGAAGCTGCGCACTGTGATTCTGATGATGTATATGGAATTTCACATCTGAAGACCTGGGATCCAACATTTGACTCCTGACTAAAACAAATCTGAATCTCCACGTATAGCCGTGACCAAACTACCACTCTTGCCACAAACTCCAACTACTACCGCCGCTCAAACTTCGGTCCAAGTTTCTCAGTTCAGATTCTTGCACAACGCAGGAGAAGGCAAGCATAGCCGTCCGCAACCGATCGAAGAATCGACCAAGAAATCTTCCGTGAGAGTTACTGAAAGTATAAAACATTCGCGTGATTTTCCCAGACCATTTGGGACAAAATTCATATCTGAGTCAGTCAGTCTTATAACTTATAACTCAAAAGAAAAATATTGGTGAATGATCTCCAAAAAAACTTGAGACCAACAAAAATTCCATGGAACAAGTATCTGGATGCTCACTCCTCATGGCCAAAAGCTTTTGACGTGAAATCCGGCCAAAGTTCTTCTCCCGCGTCTTCTGGCGGAAAATCAGACCATCACTGTTGCTTTCAAAAAGATTCTGAGATTTTGTCAAATGAATCTGAAATTACCACCATTCCCCTCCCTGTCCTCGCAGGGGTAACACTCATTCATAGCCGGAATGTCTCTGGCCCCGGTCGTCTTGTTCTTTGCGTAACGTGCGCATCTCAATGAAACCTCTTGCGGCAGCAAATATGAGTCGAAGGACCCGAACAATTGTTTGCATTGCTCACATGCGGTTGGTGGGGCAGCTGCCATTACCGCAAAGATCCGTGGATTCACTTGAGATCAAGGTGCTGGGATTCAAAGCATGCTCAAGTGACACAAAACCATTGAATTGCTTCCACATCTTTTTCAACAGTTGTTTTCTCCTATGATATTTTCCAGGATATCCAAACTTTCACCAATGTGATTCCAATGCCAAACCACTCTGCGATCAGTTCACGAAAAAAAAGTGTGAAGGCCGCTGACTGGCCCCAAGACAAAAATTGAATAGAATATATTCATATTTTTTTGGTATTATCTATTATAAATTATATTATATAAAAAAATATATTATATTATATTATATTATATTATATTAAATAAATTGTAAAATATTGATATTGATATAAGTAGAAAAGAAAAAAGTGGAACAGAAGTGGAACAGAAGTAGAACAGAAGAGGAAAATGATGGAAAATTGGTGAAAATTGGTGGAAAAAGTGATCCAAAAAGGGTTGGAAAAGTGGAACAGAAGTGGAACAGAAGTGGAACAGAAGTGGAACAGAAGATGAAAATGATGGAAAATTGGCCAAAATTGGTGGAAAAAGTGGTCCGGAAAGGGTTGGAAACGTGGAACAGAAGTGGAACAGAAGTGGAACGGAAGTGGAACAAACAGTGCAACTAATAGATATGATATTCATATTATAAATTATAATATATCATTTTTTCATAATTTATATAAAATATAGTAATTTTGTTTAGTTGAAGTATAATTATTGTATATCATTTATCTATAAAATATAATATATAATATAAAATATAGAAATCTGAAGTCCAAAAAATGTCATCTCATTCATATCAATCTTGAAGAACAGCACAACGGAAACACACTCTGTGACAACCATGTCCTGCTCTGGAAAGTCCGTAGTTGTCCCAGCTACCCAAGAGACAAACGCGTTCGCATTTGCAGGCTTACCATCAAAATGTCCAGGAAATACGCTGCCCACAACATGAGCAATTGTGTCCTGGAACATGGGAAGGAAAACACATGTGGGATCGGAAAAAAATCAAGGGCCACTGTCAACTCAAGAACATCCAACATTGAAGGTCTTCCAGTGCTTGATGAATCCAGCTGCCTATCTGTGACTCTCTAAGCTTACAGAATCAATATCAATGGATCTTTCAGCAAAAAACTTACTGCCAACATTTACGGCACCATAGTACAGCTCACTTATTTTTTGATGCCGAGTCATAAGTCAGTCTCCGCAGCAAGGAACTGCACTGAGCAACCCCAGGCAATGATCCCTTCAGGATCACTTCATTCTGCTGCGAAAAAAAAATTCCGGTATGATCAAAAATGATGGCATCAACCCAAGCACTTGCGCTTGCAGGATGGATCAGGTGATTGGAAGTTGTTGCTCTGCAGCTGCATGATCTGAAAGGCCTCAGAGAGTGAATCCTCGCTGAACACATTGGCGTTGACCATCACCGGCCGATTTCCACATCTCTTTGCAAACCGCTTCAATGCAAAGAGACGACGATTGTTGATACACTTCAGCACCACCCCGTTGCTGTTTTTGTCTCTAGTCTCAAAAACAGTTAACTGCAAGAAGCGCGCAGACAATCTCACCCTCCCAGTCCAAAGATCATTGACCAAACCCCATACTGAACGACCACATGCAAATGTCTCCTTGCAAGACAACTGGGAGTATCTTAGTTCACGCGCATCAATCTTGATGCGACGGAACTTCTTGTCATCCAGGTCAAGATGCTTCAAGAACCGTTTGCCTCTCTGTCCCCTTCTCGTTCTTTTTTTGAGCGGTTTGAGATTTTGGTATCCGTCTTCCAACTCAACGTCAATCAACTCATATTCATCCTGGTGTTTGGCCCTCTGGTCGTACTCAGCTGACGAAGCCTCATTGCCCGAAACCAAGTGGAACTCCGACGATGATTCCTTGTTCTTCACATTGTCAGGCAGTGATGGTGGCACTGCCAACTCCTTCCAATCCTTTGTCTTCTCCTTCACCTGAGGCACATCCCAAGATGGCCAGTCAGCCTTCCAGACTTCTTGTTCTGGTCCCTTGTCTGTCCAACTCTCATGGTGAATGAAAGTTTCCTTGGAATCCTCAATCCACTCAGACTCATGTTTGGCCCACTGGTGGTACCCGGCTGACCAAGCCTCATTACAAGAAACCAACTCCTTTTCTTCACATTGTCACGCAGTGATGAAGGTGGCACCAACTCCTTCAAATCCTTTGTCTTCTCCTTCACCTGAAGCACATCCCAAGATGGCCAGTCAGCCTTCCAGACTTCTTGCTCTGGTTCCTTGTCTGTCCAACTCTCATGGTGAAAGAAAGTTTCCTTGAGATCCTCAATCCACTCAGACTCATATTCAACCTGTTTGGGCCACTGGTGGTACTCGGCGGACCAAGCCTCATTGCCCGAAACCAATTCCTTGTTCTTCACACTGTCACGCAGTGATGATGGTGGCACCAACTCCTTCAAATCATTTGTCTTCTCCTTCCCCTCAAGCACATCACAAGATGGCCAGTCAGCCGTCGAGACTTCTTGCTTTGGTTCCTTGTCTGTCCATCTCTCATGGTGGATGAAAGTTTCCTTGGGCTCTGGTCTGCATGTAGGCCTAATAATAGGAGTAGGACTAGGAGCCTTTGAAGGCTTCGGTCTCTTGGGAGGAGGTACAACACGTGGAATTGGCCTAATTGGCCTCACCTCCAGCGATGGACATGGTAAAGAAGGGGAAACAACTACTACTGGTCCTGGTGGATAAGGAGTCGTCCACGGCCCTGGTGGACCAGGAGTCTGCGGCGGGTAAGGACTCAACCTACATGTAGGCCTAGGCGGCCTAGGTCTACCCTTTGAAGGCTTTGGTGGCTTGGAAGGAAGCACAATCTTGGTAATTCGCCTCTTCAACAGAAGTCGTGGGATAATTGGACGTGGGACTGGCATCGTCCCCACAAATTTCTTTCGCAGAACCCTATGTTGGAAAAATGAGCCCGCGATGAATCATGCTGATTGAGCCAGGAAGAGGACACACACACACACACACACACACAGTTTATGTCACATTTGTCAAAACAAAGATGAAATCAGTTCAGCCCATACAAAAAACTTCCAATCTAATCATTCAATATTTTGACAAATCACATGACACTTCCCTCCGGCTGTCCATAACTGCGTCATCGTTGTGGTCTCCCCGCAAAAGACCCACGAAGTACAATCTGCTGCGCACCATCGGTAATGCAAAGTCAGATGACCTTACTATCACGACTCCATGTCCGTTCCCTATATGGGCGCGTTTTCTTGGCGGGGTTCTGTCGGTTCGAAATGAAATGGAATATTGACACTTGAAGTGAAGTCAGTAATAGTCAAGCCATATCATATCATATCAAATCATTGGCAGTGACCCTGGAAGATCACAATAAGAAGGACCGCCCAGATAGACAAAACCAAGCACGATGCAACCAAAGCAACTTGAGCATCAGCACCCTTACCAAATAGTTTCCCAACTTCTCCAATCCAACCACTTCTCCGCTATCAAGCTCGCCAGGAAGAATAAAATCAATCGGGGCCTGTCAAATTGAGGGCATCTCTGAGAATGACCCAGACTCAGGCATTTCAATACCCAGGAAATTGAAAATGCATCAAATCAATGGTGTTTGAAATTTCTCCCAAACAGGTGCAAAACATGGGTTGCCGAGAAAACAACATCATTCCAATCAACCATTTGAAAGAAGACATGGTCCAACAAGTCGGGCTTGGTGGACACTACACTTGGGAGAAGGTGCCAATGTGCGTGACCGACTGGGTGATGTTGTGAAAATAGTTTTTTGTTCGGTGGTATTGCTGGTAGAGTGCACTAAGAGTCAAAAGTTGAATTTGTCATTTGATTCGAATTCGAATTTAATTATTTTTTTACTTGACCTTCCACGCTCACACCCTGAGCCAATGGTGAATGAAGTCCTCAAAATGAAAATGGAACTCCAGGGTCAACTACAACATGCTGTTTCAATAAACTTTGCTACAAAATGAAAATACTTCGTGGTTGTTTCCTGATGAGACCAATGAATCATGATTCAAAATTCTCTGGCAAGAGCAGCGGGAGGCAGTGTTTTCTTCAATCTTTCTATGCTTCATGCAATTGCAGCTGGCCTCTATCTTGAATTCTTGAAATTTGAATTCATGCTTGCAATTGAGAAGAGCATTGTAACCGGTTCAATGTCTCAGTCATAATTGCTCGTTCCAAATCACATGATGAGTCAATGTGGCATCTCAACCACTCCATCGCAGGCTGAAACAGTCCAGGGTCCATTTGTCCAAGACATTCTGGATGGGCGGATTTTTCAGGCTTTGAAATGTGATGGACCACTTCAAACCGGTAGTCACCTTTGAGCACAGGCTGGTGGCAAATGTAACACTGCAATTTCCTTTGCACTGGCTTGAGAGAAAGCAAACCCAATTTCTTGTGGAAGAAAGAAGATGATGTGGCTCTTGTGTCCTTTCCCTGCTCAGGGTTCTCCTTCTCAACATCAGACTTTTGCTTCTTGTTCTTCTGCGTGCCTTCCTTTCTGGATTCACTGTGATGCTGTCCATCCTCGGGGTCATCCTCATGCTCTTCGATGTTTGCAAGCGCTTTGACTGTCGCCTTGAGCTTTTTGAACTGCTGCAAGGAAAGCTTTGTAGGGAAAGCTTCATCATGACCCAAACCCAAGTCATCATCAGACTCATTTGCCCCGATTTGACATGGTTCTGCTTCCGCTACATTGCATTCCTCATCCGGCTCGTTGAGGTCAAGGTCCGGAAGATCAACCGCATCACCACCTGGTTGCTTTCGCTTGACCCCCCTTTTCTTGGTCGTTGGTTTCAATGTCAGTCCAAACCTCAGCGGTGGCTTTGGGGCTGGTGTTCTAGCAATCGTTGCTTTCTGCTCTCCTGGTCCCAGGCAAAAGCAAACATCGGTGCCAAGATCCCCATCAATCATCTGTGCATAGTTCGGGTGATTGTCATGGCCAACAAGAACATAGTCCATCAAGCGAAATTTGACTTTCAAGCTTTCGAGCTGGCCCACGGATTGAGCCCATTCCACAGCATCCACCAAAATTTCAAAGCTGGTCAAAAATGTAAAGCACCCATCAATGACTTCAGGAACCACAGCCCCAGCAACCTCCATCAAAGACTGGTACTTGACAAAGATATGGCAAATATTCCTTTTGCGAATCGTCCCAAGCATGTACCAATTCACATCTGTGCGCTGCGGGTCCGGCTGTGCACCGCTGGACGACGCAGATGGAAGTACAAGTTCAGCTTGCATCCGGAACAAGGCAGGCGTAGAAATCTTTGATGTACTGACGTGTGATTGCAACTGCTCAACCATCTTGAGAACAAGAGCGAAATTTGGATCATTTCTGCAAATACCTGGAGTCACCTCTTGACATGATCGGAACATGCTGGGCATTGTATCTGGATTCTCCACCGCATTCTTGTCAAAAGAAAAATGCTCCTTCAAGCTTGCAGCAGCCTCTTCATGGCTCATTTCAAGGACTAGCTTGGGGTCAAGAGCTCCGACGCCGGATTTGATTTTCAGTCCAGTTGACCAAGTGCTGTGTTCAGAATAGGCGTCCAAAGAGACATCAAATCGCTTCTGGGCCAGCCGCTTTTGTTGACTTTTGCTCCTAGGTCCGCAGGGTTCAATCAAAATAAACCTTAAAACAATCTGTCAAGAAAAAAATATAATCGTCAGCAACAAAAGAGTGAAAGCCAGCGAAAAACAACAAAACTTGTAACATTGGGTCATAGACCCCTCAAGTGCGAGTCTCAAACCATTTTCCTCTGATGTCGCAAGAGGGCAACATTGCAAAGATGACACCTCTGCTTCTTGGCATGCAGCTTTGCGACAGTAGGTTTCCCTTTCCACGTCTGACATTATATTCCATGTTTCCCTTGCTTGATAAAGCAATTGTTTGTGGCCATCGGATCCCACTCTATACCCACAATTCCGGAGACTCTCCTGCACAAAAACATTCACTGCGCTGATTCGTCTGCTTTTTTTCAATGGTTTCATAGCTTTGTCCAAGCCACACGCTGACCTGAAATGCGCATTGAATTGTCAAACACTTAGTCACTCCGACTATGCGGCATACGGCAGACAATATCAATCATCATAAGAAATCATAATAATTAGTCAGAGTCAGAATCATACTCAGAAGTTACAGAATCATACTAAAGAGAACAAATTCCAAATATCCAGCCGACCCATGTAATTTTTTGACAAAGGGCTCCACTGAATCTGAAGGCATCGAAGATTTTGGCGCTGCATTTGTGACAGGTTTGCTTGGCAAAGTGGAGCTGATGGTCCGGGCGCTGACTAATTTCCCGATCCCTCGCTTGACTATCCCCAAGGTTTCATTCTCGACGTGCTTGCGGATTTCTGAATGCTCGAGGAATGCACTCATTATATAAGAGTTCTGCTGAATCACGTCATAGCTTCGGCCAGATCGAAACGCAGGACAATTCAGTTGAGTATTGGCGTGGAGTCTTTCAACTACGACACTTGAAGATGGTAAATGGAAAAGGGCTTCACCAAATAGCTCCTTGACTGCCTTCACCATATCAAGGTCTCTGCCCCTTCTGGTAACTCGAAGTGCCATCTGCAGGGACAAAAAAAAACACAACCTTGTGCCCCAGCAACTACAGTTAACACAGCAATGCTTTGTAATACTGAATTCAACAATTTTTCAACCTCCCACACCTGAGTACAAGGGTCTCCGCAGCAACATTTCTTGAAATTTCTACCAATGTGATCCAAGTACTGGGAGGCCTCTTCGTCTGTCACGTAAAAAATTCCAAGTACTTGAATTTGGATACGCTTGGCCGGGCTGATCAAGCGAAAGTAGGTATCACACATGGTCAAAAAGCAATGCGGAAAGAACTCCTTGTATCCAATACCAAAAGCTCTGATGATTTCGCTCTTCGGAGGGGTTTGCAATATAGTACAGTACTCCTTGACTGTCTGCAATGCCCTGGCGCCAGTGATCAATCTCCAATTGAATTCCTGAACGCCAGCCATGTCAAATGTGCACTTGGAGTTTGGCAAAGATAAATTCTGGGACTTCATGAGCACTCTCGACCTCGCAGTGTCGCACAGCGAAACCTCATCCATGAAGCTTGCCAGCGGATATGACACCAAGAAAGAAGCTCCCAGCTGTGCCTGGCAGAAATGTGATGGGAATATCAAAATATCGGAAAATATCAAACAACGTAAAAAAAAAATCACTATTTAGCTCCGAAAAAAGAAAACTGGCTTAAAGGACAGCGGAGAGATCAAAGCAAATACAAGTTGCGTAAATGGACTCCGAGTTGAACACTTTAATGGCCTTTGAAAGCCGAACTTCTTGCTTCAATGAAAAGGACATGTCGGGTGAATCCTCATCCAAACTTTCCAGTTTGTTGACAGTATCAACATTTGCTGAATGTGTCAAAGCAAACTGAAGGAATCCATGAACCACGCATCCACGAATGCAATAAAATAGGCAAGGCTCCCATCCCTTCCAACGGTAAAGCAAAGGAATGTCTGGGAATATCTGCAGCAAGACTCGTAGTGCCTGTTTTCCCCGTGAGCGGCTTTCCAGCTCACTTGCGCAACATCCGGGTGGACACCAATGAGTCCACGTTCCACCCTTTCGAAAAAGAGACCGCTCATTCCCATTGATCCAAATATCGTTGAAGATCTGCATACACAACTTGTGATCCTCCTCCCTCAGGCCCGAAAAAACCATATTTCGGAAAGTCTGGTGCTCTTCAAGCCAGTCTCCGATCACGGAAGGAAGGCTAGGCACCTCCCTTCGACACATACGGCTTGCAAGGTATTGAACATTGTCATCAAATACGCTCTGAAATTTGCTGCTCTTCATTGCTCGCGCCAATCGTACCAATGTAGAGCACAAGCCCTCTATGCCCAACAGTCCAGGTTTCTTTGCGAGGCAAGATGCATGATGAAGACAACTGAAGGGAAGGTGGAATGTGGTCGCTGCGTTTTGATCCCCTTTTTGCATCAAGTTTCCCCATTCCTGAAGTTCCATTGCTTGGCAACAATGGTTCGCAGGCAATGCATCTCCACCTCGATTTGATAAATCAGTCCAATAAAATGCTGTCAATCAATGCTGTCAAACTCTATGAATGTTTTTTTGATCTCAAAATCTACAACAACATCCAAAACATTATCAACAGTGAACAGTGTGTTCAATTGATGCACCAAATAAGCACCCAACACCAAATGTGCATCTTCAAAGGAATTTTTTTCATCTGCTCATACACAGTCTCCCCACCAAGAGCTTTTGAACAGCCCTGAGAACCGTACAAACTCCACTTACGCATCCGGGATAAAATGGTGGCAGAATTTTGTCTCGGCAAAAGCTGTGAAGGGCAGTGCACTGAAACTGAATCCAACCCAGCACCATTGCTCCGCTTGACAGCAAGGCGTTGCACCATGCCAAGCAAAGACATCGTCTTCTTCATGCCAGGCTTCTGAACAGTTTTTGTTGAACCATCTGGATTTGTAGATTCCTCCGACTGCGAATTGTTGACCCAAACATTTGTGTCATCAGCCACCAAAACTACCTCAATTCCATGCAATCATCACACACCATGCAAATCACATGGCCAAAAGAGTGAGATAATGACATTGATGAAACGAAAGATTGGAGAGCGCAGAAAGTGACAAATAAAATTAGACAACAAAGAAAAACATATGCTTCAAGACTTCAAGATGCAGACTTTAAAAAAAATCTGAAGAAGACCTACCCCCAAAAAAGTGTTGGTTTGCAGGCGAGTAGCGACTGCACAGCGCGCAGGAGATCTTGTTAGCCATTCCAGAAGAGCATTCTGTTGGGCACTAACATGACTCCACAAGCCAATGGCCTTCTGGCGCCCAATCGAGCGTCTAGCATCCGCAGTAAAGTCCAAGCAACTGATTTCGCCAGCCGAGTTGCGAAACAACAACTTGTTTTGACTTTTGCAAATCCCCGCACTTGCTGATTTCTGCTGCCACTGCCCAAAAACAGATCTAACCAGATTCGTCTTCTCATCCATGTTTGCTTTTGTGAACTTTGCAACCTCTTTGAGTTTTGCTTTCTGGATTCCAAATTTCACTAAGTTTGAATGGTTTTTCCCCCTGGAAAAGAGTCGATCACTAGTCCTTGTCTGTGCAGAAGATGATGATGCACCGTCACAACCCACATCAGAACCAGAGCCCTGAGAATCCAATTGACCCGAGCCCTGCCGATCGAATTGGTGCTGCTGACTGATGCGGCTCAATGCTCCCAAAGCCGATCCAAAGACAGACATTGCAATGCAGGTCGAGAGGTGCAGTTTGAATTTCGAAAGAAATCGGCTTTGGAAAAACACTTGGGCTGGTCCAAGAAAAAAACTAATTTCAACTTATTAATTGTTTTCAGTTTTAGGTTTGCAATGCATCTGACAGTGACAAAACCAACATAAAACAAATTGCAACATTTCTTTGCAGCGTGCTGGGCCAAACTGATTCGCGGACACTGGACGCTGGACACCGATGATTCCCTGATGATGAAACTTACAACTTGCAACTGCTGGACTAGACTCTACTACTGTCACTATAAGTTAATTTTGTTCTTTTTTGATTAATATTGCTTTGGCATGAATGTGCTAGTCGTACAACTCCTTGGCAGAATCTGTCTCTACCAACCAGTTCCTCCCATCGGACCCAGGGACTGCTTCGCCTTGTAAGCCGTTGAGTCAGTGATGTCATGGGATCTGGATGAAGCAAGACAGCCGCATACATTCTCCAAAATGAAGCACCTGCAATTTGGCTGGGAATCTTTTGTCGAAGTATCATTTCTGAATTTGTGTCTGTGACAAATCCTCCCACCTTGGTCGGCAACGTTTGATGTGCCGCACGCTCTCCAAAAAAGGCAAGATCTTCCCAAACTCAGGAGACATGGCCAGAACCAGCCAAAGGCGACATTCAAATGACCACTGCTACTGCTACTACTGTTTTCTGCTACTACTACTACTCGATCAATCTCTGATTCTTGAACTGGCCGAGAAACGTGTGGACTGCTGGTGTCCACGTCGAACATTGCAGCCACAGAACGGTGCGTGTGCCGGATAGTACTTTCCTGACTGAACATCTTGCACACGAAGCCACATACGTAAATATCTTCTGCAACATGGTCCTGGACGGGATGAGGACAAATGCGCAATTGTTCAAACATGGCATACAGCATAGGTCCTCGTCGAAGAAATCTGGCAAGGCGGTGCGTTTGCTCCCACTGACGTAGCAAAACCCGCCAGTCCTGCCAGCAAACATCAGTCATAGTCATAGTTGAGTCAGTCACAGCATGCAAGCAACTATATAATTCATGAAATGGGTTCAACCGTGATCTCTTTCGTCGCGTCCTTTCATGCTCCATGTTCCCGTAGCAGCGCTCAACATCGTAGTTCTGCAGGAAGAACTGCCGTGTTCCTGCCTTGAGCAGCGGAATGGTTTATCATCAAAGTCACTAGCATAAAATTCAGACGAAATTGAAAATCTTCAGCCCATTCCAAAATCCGGGGCACATGACTCTCTGAAGAACTGATCTCCCTGATGTTTCCCTTCCCCGCAATATTCTGCAGCGCATGTGTTGGTGCACCCGTGCAGGAACAGGCTGTTGTTAAGACCTGCAGCTGGTTTCTTCGTGTTTGGGCACTGTGCTGCCGGAATTACTATACTGTTCATCGTAACCATGATATCAAAATATAGTCGGACGCACAGTGATGCAATGTCTTTCCCTCGATATCGACAGCTGATCGCATCTAGTCAAGAAGCCAATGGCGTCTCCAGGCGCTGCTGTAGTGCAGAGATTGACACCGACACAGCCCGGCAGTTTGATTGAAACCAATCCAACCCTGGCCTCATGGGCAAAAAATAGTCTGGGGATGATGGTGGCATTTTTGAAAAAATGAAAATCATTTACGAAGCTGACTTTGACCCGTCCACAAGATTCTCATTCATGTAATCCTTTCACGACAAGATCTGGCAAGACTCGGGGCTGAAGCCACGAACCGATTCAAGCTCTGGAAAAAGATGGAAGAAGCTCTAGGACTTCTGGACCTAGTTGTCGGGATTGCAAGAGGAATCAGGAAGGATCTGACATGGTCTTCCCCTCATGAGTACATTTACAAATACAAATCAAATACCATAAATAAAACTGTCATTGAAAGCCCAAATATCATATCATTCATTGAATGTTCAGGCTGGCAAAAAAAAACTGCACATCTTGCAAATTAGCAAAGAAACCGATCTGACTCTGACTCTTCGCTGCTCCCATCATCACGACGGCGCAACAATCCAGAGATCGACATTGCCGGCATACTGTCACACTATGTTGTATTGTATTGGTAGGATCTCACATCAAGTCAAAACCTTTGATAAATTTAAACAGGGCTGCTGGTGATGTTTCCTTAAAGTACCATTTGTGCAGGTCTCTCTTTCACAATGCAACCCACACAACTGCCCCAAATGCCGACGGATCCGGGCAAGATCAAAAACTTGTTGAGTGCATCAGTGTAGCGCACGTGCAGCCCAGGACATGTAAGGGCATCAAAGACCCATAATTGCCTCAAACTTCCTTGAGTTAGACAGTCCAACTAAGAACCGCCATGCACCACCACCGATAGAATCAAGAAAGTGCTCTCAATCTGTCAATCCTTACTATGGCTCTCAAGCGGTTCCACTTTTTTCAACCCTGTCAAAGGCTACCTGAAATGAAATACTATGGATATGGTATGGATAAGAATGAATGTATATAGATTGGCGAGGGCAAGGTAAGGTAAGGTTTTTCTTGGCCAATACCCCTGGCAAGACCCCCCCGCAAGTTGCGCGACCTAGAGGTTTTGCTGCATGTTTTCCTTCACCTGAATGCTAGTGATTGTTCTGCCTCTGGTTTTGCCAAAGGGATTTGCTGGGTGCTCTTTTTTTTGTTGCAGGACGCTACCCTGGAGAACTGAGCGTTGCTCAGCTGAAAAGTTCTGCCCGATGGTTCAGGTAAATTAAATAAAAAAAATGCAGCTGCTGGCTGCTCTGCAACTTCTGTTAGCGGTGGTCATAAATTATATGGGAGTTTATTGGATGACTTATTCGGTGAGAGATTCGTGACAAAGTTTAATTCCTTTCAGGGTGCAGAATGTCGAGTGTAGAAGGGGCGCTCTCGTCTGTGCGCCCATCTAGCCAGGAGATTCATATGATCCAGGTTATTGATATCGAATACATCATGTGGACTGATTTGTGCGTATGCATCTTGACAGGTTTCAATGAGCCATTGTGTTCGTGGTTTACCTACTCTTCTACAATGTTCCATACATGGCCTCAGGATGCCTCAGGGTTCCAGGTTCAAACAAGACTTCTCTCATGGGGTCATCATGTTGGGCTCTCAGAATGTGACCTAATAATCTAGTTTTGTTGTTTTTCCACCTGGTTGACAGCTTCGTATGTGAGTATTTAAAGCGATGCTCTAGGGTGCTCTGCCGGGCCTATTTTGTTACCTTTTTGCTCTAAATTTGCCACAGGTTTTGCCAAGGGGTTTTGCCGCAGGATCTGCCGGGGGTATTTTGCTCTAAATTTGCCACAGGTTTTGCCAAGGGGTTTTGCCGCAGGATCTGCCGGGGGTATTTTGCTCTAAATTTGCCACAGGTTTTGCCAAGGGGTTTTGCCGCAGGATCTGCCGGGGGTATTTTGCTCTAAATTTGCCACAGGTTTTGCCAAGGGGTTTTGCCGCAGGATCTGCCGGGGGTAACTGCTGTCATGTTTTTGCCACGCAACTTGCCGGGGGGTCCTGCCAGGGGTATTGGCCAGGAAAAACTGAGATTTGGCCAGGATTTCCAAAAACACGTGTTAACCTTACCATGCCCTCACCAATATAAAACAACACCCTTCCATGGAAAAAACACAAGGTTTCGAATCATTCTGTCGTAATGCTGTCGCGGGAGGATGTTGACATAATCACTTACAGCTGAACTCGCCCCCAGTTCTGTCCTGCAACTTGGCCTTTGGAAAATCATTACCTGGCATGTGGCACTTAGTGACCCCTTGACTACCCCCACCTGCATCATAATGGCTGGATAAGGGATGAAACTCCATGAAAAGGTGTTTACCAAGCAAATGTAAAGGTTTAATAAGAGCTTATTAAGTAAGAGCTTATTAAGCAAGTATGGGTAAGGTATGGATAAGGAATGGATATATGGATGAAACAATTAACCAGTGGACCCACCGAAAAAAAGCACTCAAATTTGTAACTCTTCATAAGACCTTATCAAGAAAACAGGTTTTTGCAGTTGTTTTCATATCCTCCAAAAAAGAAATGCTTGATTCACTCCTTGATAAGACCTTGTTGAAGGCAATACTAAAGTAAGCCCCGGCACCGACAACATGTGAATTTTTGTTCAAGCAAAAAAAAGATTAAAAAAAAAAAAAGGTACGATGTGAGCAAAATCCAAACTTGACGATCGAAATAATCCTACGGTTTCCGAAGTGAGACCTGGCATCACAATTCATTGAAACCTTCATTTTTCTGGTGATTCTTCTTCTGCGTGGTAAAAGGTTCATCATGGTTCATCCAATATATTCAACCCTTCCCACGTCAGGGGAGGGCACATTCGGCCGGAAGGTGGACGGACAACCCTTTGAGTCTGGGAGGTGAGAAAATAATTGATGAAGAGCTCAAACCAAATGCAGCAAAATGCAAGGAACACAAAAAGAAAGAAGATGGAAACCAAGTATACGCAACAAATTGAAAAACAAAATGAAACAAAGATTGAAAGCCAAAGTGTCCCAATTAGGGCACACCGGGCACACCACAAAAAATTAAACTGCAACATGAAAACCAAAGCCAGCATTTAAAAAACAAAAACCAAAACAAAGTTAAAAGCAGCAGTTAAAAAACAACAACAACCACACAAATGAGCCACACACAAACAATACAACAAAAAACGCGGTAAACATTATGACACAAAGGTGACAGGTGACAGGTACCTATAGTGACTATAGTGGTGTCTGATTCAAGTTTCATCAAGGTTCCCCATGACCACTAATCTGATTCTCCTTCATTTTGTGAGAATGGTTGCGTTAACATGTGTTAACAAACGGATCCTTGCCACGTTTGGCATGGCCACCGTGTTCTCAACATCACCGGCCCGTTGACTCTCGACCCAAAGCCTCCCATGCGCATGATCTCCCAGATTTTCTGTGGTGACAGATAACCTGGGCGAACAGATAAGAACAGTCCCAAGACATGCGAAGACATTGTCATTCACAATGCCAGGCCAACTATTGTCGGTGCCGACAGGTACCGACAGGTAGTACGGTACATGGTAAAGTCTAGGTAGGGTAGAGTGATATCTGTCGTGGTAAAGATAAATGATATATGGTATAAACTTCTTTTGGCAAGCAGTATCCAGGGAGGATTCTTTTGCTGATATGTGGCCAACTGATGGTAAGTGCAAAGTGCCTCCTGATGACACACATCATCCCTGTCCGAAGCACAAACTCCCCCATCTCCCTCGCATCTTGAATACCTGCTACTTACCCTGGTGCTCCGTGCCTTGAACAGTGGTTGACTGGTCCACCCCCTCCATTCATTGAAGGTATGGTCAGTCCGGTCAATAAAAATTCATTGATGACATCCAAGCGTTTTTGTCAAAGCCAATCAATTTCCAACAACGGGGACCTAACGGGGATGTTGATAATAATTTATAGGGGCGCAAGTTCGTTGGACTCTCAATTAATTGTCCAACAGACATGCGGGCAGTGGCGCATTAGGACCGCAAAAGCCATCAACAAATTTCATGATCTGTTGAAGATTTAGGTATGACGTCTTTGATCAAACATATGAAAGCGATGGACTATATATATTTCCAAAAAGGTGTTAATAAGATGCATTCAGCTTGGTCACAACAATACACAAAAGGTTATCAAAGGTTCATCCATCCCACGGCAGGACACAAAGGAACCTCAATGAATTTGAAAGATGTTTTTGATGCATGTTTTCAAACAATACGCAGCCATACTTTTTGAGATAGTACACAGAGATAAATTCAACAGAAAAACACTTTTCAGATAACACTTACACCACCAAATTTTGATTTTTGGGTAGAAATGTACAGCTTTAAAGAGACACATTTTGTTTGTCTGTTTTCTTTGGTGTACTACCTAACAGGTGTTTCCCATAATTGGTAAAGCAATGGGTATATATAAGTGCACCAATTTTCTCACCCATTGGGAATCTTTTTGACAGGAAACACTCTGGAGACTGGCTGGGTCGGACTCCAAAGCGAAAATTTGAAAGAGAAACGCAGGAGTATCACTAAATTTTTCAAATGGAGCAAAAACCCGTAATAGTTCTCTTCAAATTGTCCAGTATTGACTCCACCTGCCTGTTTTGTCAGAAAACATCAGATATCGATTCTCACGTGATCGATTTGTCTGCAGGGAGTGGCTATGTATTTCCAACGGAGCTTCGATCTCTCTTGGGGTCCAGCTTTGACATCTCCCTTAAAAACTGCAGGAAAATGAAAACTGACAAAACTGGCGATGCGACCAACACCCGGACTCGGGGAGACACGGGGAGAGGAACATGTTTGAAGTCGGCAAGTACATGTTTGATGCCAAGTCACCTGTGCCATCTGCGTCAAAAACTCGAAAACTGCTTAGCAGCTCTTGAGCCTATCGCAAGGTCAAGTTGCATCGAACAATCTGCAGCTGGGATGGAGTCTGAAATTCATCGAATACTATCCGCAACTACCTTCTGTTCGTGGAGAAATCATCCATATAGACCTGTTGAGACCTCACCTATAACTCAATATGACATGAAAACTGGGCCTTTCCTACTCCATGTGTCCTGATAGAACACTTAAAGCAAAATGCACTTGGGGTGGACATGGACAAATGGGCATCACCCATTGGAAGACCAATCACTCTCGGACATTTTGTCTTCCACGCCAAACACACACAAAAACACCCAAAAAAAGAATTCTCATATTTTGGCACATGTACTGCAAGATTCTGAAATTTTTGCACCTCCAATAACCCAACTTGACTCATCTCTACCAAACTTACCCCTGCACTCACCTGCAATGACTAGATTCCCTGGGCTTCACTTCCTCCACCTACGATGCGCCAAAAAGACCCACCCACCTCTGAGTCGGTTGGGTTCAAGCCAGCACTGTGCATGGCTCCAAGTCGAGACACAGGCAGTTGGCCCGACTCCTGGTTCATGAAGCTGCAACTGACATGTGATCTTTTGTTGAGACAAAATCCTAGTTTTTGTCGAAAAACATCGTTTCATTCATTTATGTTTCATTCCAACTTGGAACACTCCTTGATTATCAAATCGAATCACATCTTGATGGAAATGATTCTATCGACAGTGGGGACTGAAGATATCAGACTGATCTGGAACGAACAAAAACTCACCAATCTGGACATCAATGAGATCCATGGCTGAATCCTGGCTGGATCGAATCATTTACCAAATGGACCCCCAGGATATCAGTTGCTGATGGCAACCTTCAATTTGGGAAGTTGTTGAACTTTGAGAATGGCAACATGGCAGCATGGCCGAAGTTGGAAGAACCAGCCAAACATGTCCAAGGTCCACCCACAGTTTGAAGATATCAGTTGGCAAAGCTGCAAATCAACCAAGAATTTGTACCATTCGAAGCCGCTTACGTGGAATTTGTACCACTCAACCATCCATGAAAGATCTGCATCAAATTCAAAATTTTGGAATGTCCTTCCACGTTTTTCACACAAACGCACATGATTCACGTGATGTGCCGTCGAGGTCCTGGTAGTTCTTGGCAAAGTCAGGCCAGAAGCCAAACAGAGTGTTGAATGTGATTGGCTCAGATGTGATTAAATTGACCTCGAAAGGACTCAGATGGTCTTGTGTAACCTGTCATTTTTGGTTGCAACTGACTGGACAGGAAGGCCTCTATTGTTTGCCTAATATTCCACTATTTGAGATGTGGCCTTTTGTTTTTCCTTCAATCGTGCTAGTGATGCTAATCGATGGTTCGATGAACGCTTGAGCCGAAACTGATGGACAAGAGTGTCACTTTGATTTGGCTGCAATTCTGTTGGGCTCTTGTTGTTTCCCTCTCTCTCTCCTGCTATTCACAGGCAACTCAACCAAACAAATCTTCTTCTTTTTGCACGCGCTCCAAGTCTCATCATCTCTGCCTCTGCAAGGCATCTCAGAACCTGTGGAAAAAAACAAGCGAGAGCTTTGATACCAGAGGTAATTGCAAAACAAGAGCTTGGATGCCACTCTAAATGCAGAATTTCCTTTAAAGCCTGGTATCCAATCTGCTGGAAGTTGATTAGAGCGCAAAAGTGTCGCAACATTAATTACTTGGCTTCATTTGTTGATCTGATCGACCCACACCTCGAAATCACTCCGCCCGCGCCCCATTGCGGCAAAATGCTCCAAAGATGGAAATGCTGTTTTGCTGTTCAGCTAAAATATGATAAAATCCTAGAGCCAGACTGAAAATCAACGCAAACCACAGATTGTTACAAAATTAAATGAACATCAACACACACTATTGATGTTGAGGCAACTCCGTGGCTACAAAGAACTAGGGTGGCTGCAGCGTTTCAAACTTGCAACACCAGGAAAGAACTTTTGAGGCAGACTATTCCCGCAACTTTCCCAGCTGAAATCAGACTTATCAAAAAATGACCTGAATAAAACTCTGGTTTCTTTCTGGAATAACTGGAGGCTTCTTTGGGGTGATGCCAAAATCTAGTAGACAGCCAATCGTCCAGTATCACATAATACTTTGGAAATATCATTCTGGTATAACCTGATTGTACATCATCAATAATCTGAATCACTGAATCACTGTTATTTGAAAAATAATCAATGATGTTGAATCATACTCTATTCTAAATTCATTGCTTGTTGAAAACTTGAAAACGCACTCAATCTATCAAGTATGTGCAAACGGTTTTTAAAACATGGTCACCGCGAGCTTGTCTATGTTCATCACGCTTAAAGCCAAATAGATTCACCATGAGTTCGCCATAATATCTTCTAGATCAATCTAATTCACAAGAAGATCGTTCAACAAATCGAATTGATTCTACCACTATTTCTTTATCGCTGAATCAAGCGTGAAATCAATCAAAAGAAATACAAACAAAAATAGAATAGAGCCGTTGAAGTTGTCAAGAATGTAAAAAAAGACATCTGATGACGTATGTGAAATATAGTTTTGATTTAATACTGTTTCAATACTCTCTCCATTCCAGAAGCCAATAGGGAGTCAGCTAACCAGCAACTTTCCAACCAACAACCCAATTTACCAGGCAGAAGACCGAAAGAGCACGCCAGCAAACCAGTCAACCACCAGGCCAGCAACAAGCCCACAAGCATGCAAAAAGTCTAGCAATCCGAAGCAATGATGCAACATCTGCATCGATCTTTTCTTCAAGCCAACAAGCCACCCCAAGCAGGATTTATAGTAGATTCTTGACTATATATAGATTAGTTCCATCAATGAATTTCATATTTACAATCCACACTTTGATTTGATTATTTCAATTCATATATCTTTTCTTGAAATTGGCCGATTTTCAGGTGGAATCTTTGCCTCAATCCGAAGAAACCAGCCGAATTAAGCAAATCAAACAATATTCAGCAGTGAAGGTGGCTGAGATTTGCACCCAGCTGCGTTGAGCTGCTTCTTGTGCAACGGCAAGTGCTGCATGACTCATCTGCAAGGAACGCATTTTTTGACATAATGCCACCTGGCAAAAGATGTAGGATGGCCCAATGGCACCGAATCAGCATCAAAAGATTCAAGTAATATGTCACATATCATGTATATACCACTAAACAAGAACCAGCAAATGTAGGTATCAGGTCAAGATGGCTTGAGCTTAAGGAATATTTTATGATTTTTTCACCACTTTTATTGCTTGAAAATTCACGACCTTTTCCAGGATTCCAGCCTCCAAAGAACTTGGGTTTCTGTGTCGCTGCTCAGGTACAGCCTGGGCTGCCTCATTTGACACAACATGGTTTCATAAGCTGAACTTTGGAGACAAACGAATCCAATCCCCGGCCTTTGCTATGAGTTGCCATGCCTTCAAGTAGTGTAGCTGAATGCGGCAGTCCTGTTTTGAAAACAATAAGGCCAAACATCGCAGGATTCGACACTCAGCGTTCTCCCAGTTGGGTGTTGTAATGTTTTGATGAAGAGGGGCATTCAGCAACTACAAATACCAACATATACCAACAACTAAAGTGAATTAACATCAATAAACTTGAGGCGTGCAATGTCAAGCATCAAGCAACTGAAACACAACACCCTGCCATGCCTCTGCTGCTACATTTCGCCACACCAAAGCTGCAGCTGCATCCCTTTTGATGCGAGCTGTCATCCTTGATAGATTTCAATCTTCAATTCATCCAAATGACGAAAAGTTGACAATGGATAGAAGATGGCTACACCATGCCACACCAATGCACAAACCTATCTAAAATCTGCTGAAATTTTACCATCAAAAAATGGATCTAAACAGATCTAAAACTGTTATAGCCATATGCTCCGAGGTGCTCCAACTGCCATCTTACAAAGCATTGCTGAAGGATTGCGGAGTTGTGAACAGAGCACATCTTTTCCAAAGCGCGTTGGGCAACCTCCATGCAATCGGTGCTGAACGGATCCCTTAAAGGAATTTGAATAGCAAGTTTGCGTGCCTGAAACCCAATGAACTCAGAGTTTCAACCACCAATCTCATCCAATCTGCTATTTCAATGTATGTCCAACACCTCACTTTTGTATTTCTATTTACTTGCAATTCAGTAGAAAATGATCCAACTTCCGAGTATAAAGAAATTAGATGAAAATAACCAAAGCTGGAGCTTTAATCACGTCTCAGTTCTCAATCTGTTGAAACCCGGTTGTGCCTTCATCCTTTTGGACTCCATCTCGGCAGCGCTGCCGGGGTCGTCGTCCGTCAACCTACAACTTAAGCCGAGGTGACTTGATTGAATTTGTTCTTTTTGGTTTCTTTGGTGTTTTAGCTTGCAGTTTTTTTTTGTGATGACATTTGGCAAGGACTTTTTTTTTGTACGTTCCTGTTTCTTTCTTGGGGTCCGATGTACATCTTCATGATTGACATACTATACACCCACAATCACCCACATATTTGAAGTGTCCTCACGAAAGCAATGGACACACAAATGCTACACCGATACACTGTACCACATATCCAGCCTCATCTCATCTTGTAGACCTTGGTATTCTCTATGTGTTTGTGCATGCTGCCCACAACGACCAAACATGATCAATTGATGTCAAAATAATCAAATTGTTGTGTTGGCACTCAATCTGAGGATAAAAACATAGGTGCAAGGAATTGCGCTGGACTGATTCTTCATCTTCTCGTGCCTCGAAGCTCAAGCAAACCGTGCGCAAAAAAGAAACTGCCCCCTACTTTCCGCAATCTTCACAGCATGGTCAACAATCTGCATGAAGGGCTTTGCCGTGAATTTGTTTCAAGGGCTTGTTTCTCGATTTGTGTGAAGAAAGCCGAGCGGATTCTCATAGAATCATATCATATCGTCTTATACTTTGAGGCCATTTCAATGCCCAAAAATCACGGTATCGCATATGCCGGTACGAGTTTCTCAATCTATTCAAACAGCGACAATTATCATTCTGAGTCACTCTCTATGTCATGCCAATTCTTAAATTGTCTTTTGAAGTCCTCTCATTTTCTCATGTTCACCATCGACTATTCCCTTGCTCCCACACATGGGAGTGCTATCCATCCTCCCCATGCACCTGCGCCAATTCCTGCTGCCACATCTCCGCTTTCATCTCTTGTAGCTGAGAGCCTTGGCTACTCGTCAGTGTTACCAACCATTGAAACCGACCTACATCTCGTAACGTCCATGATATGCAACATCTACCCAATACAGGCCTGTACATTTGAGACCATTGAGGTCATTGTCTAAAGTGCGGTAAATGAAAATCAAGGAAGGCCTATGCCATTTATGGTTTGCATCCGCTTGTACCATCTCAATGCGCCCAATTTCAGACGCACCATGTACATGTCTGCATACTGTGTCTGATACTCAGCTCCCTACGTTCCATGGCAGCTTCTGCTTCTCCAAGTGCCGCTGCAACTTCCATTCGCAGTTCGCTTTGTTTATCCTCCAAGTTGCTTCGCTCAATCTCCCAGGCATCGGTCTCCTGATTGCGCAAGCGCCGTTCCTCCGCCAGCAGCTCCGCATAGTGTTCCGGCTCGTGGTCCACAGGGAAGTCGGAGGTCAGAGTCAGGTTGCGTTGTATGACCCTTCGGTCAAACATCGCCAAGGGCGACATTTGTGGTGCTGCTTGGAGAGGTTCGGTGATCTCCTCTTGGGGACTGTCTGGATCTGGGATGTGTTCCAAACGAATGGAACTTCTCCTCACTTGTTTTAACATATGTTCAACATCTTCCTTTTCACTATACAATCGTTCAATTTCTTCCGTTGCTTCTTGAAGCTGTGCCTGAAGTAATTGCAGTGCAGGAACAGAGGTTGGTACCATTGAAACATCTGGGCTTCCACTCCAAGGTTTCTTAGGAGTCTGAGGACTCTGAGGGCTACTGGCCTCACTTGAAACAGTGGTATAAATATTGTATTCTTCATCTTCTTCATCTTCTTCTGCTGCTTTTTGAAGCTCAGAGACAAAAGATTTGGCAAAAACCTGGTCACGCATCTTCCTCCAATGTTTCGTGGCCAAATTTTGCAGTTGCAAGTTGGGTTGAGCACCTGGACTTGGAGAAGGTAAGGAATCCAAAGCAAGTTTCTGCACCCAGGGTCTTTGCCCTGGTGATTCCAAACGAAGGTTGGGCAAATCCATGACTTCAATGGGTCCAATCACCTGAACAAATCACATGGTGCGATGGTGCGTAACCGGGAAGTCACAACTTGACTACAAATGGCTGCTAAATGCTTAAGTTGCTTGAATGGAAATGAATGGTGGCACAGGGTCATGGTCTTGATGTCTGTTCCATTAATGGATTCAATGAATGAATATCTTCTTGGCGGCTCTTTTGACATCTATAGGCATTAGCGGTCATTCCTCCAGCCATGCTTGGCCTTGTTCGGAGGCTAAAGAACTAAACTTGAGATGGCAATATGTTACAATCCACAGAGACATTCCATCCACCATGGATTCCTGTCTTTGTTGGTGGCATTGATCTTCAGGAATCTCTAGGAGACAGCTCAGCAAGAATATCCAGCTCATTGGCTAGCTCCATCCATGTGATCTTGGCCGGTGGTGCATGCACGAGAAATGTAAGTCGAACTGCTATGCTGTACACAAGTTTTGTGGGGTTGAAATCTTGACGTCGCATTTACATCCCACAAAGGAAATCACAACAATCTCAAGGGCTCGGGCCAATAGATTCTTCCCTGCTGAAATCCGTGCGCGGAGTTCCCACCAACGTTGACCTATACATTGAAACAATCGACATTTGCGACGCCTTGAACTTTAATCTTACTGACCTGAGGTTGCGACGAGCTGCGATGCCACCTCAAATCTATGCACATGTGTCCAGCTTCAACGAAGATATGACCACTACAGCTGCATTCAATATGTCCAATATGTATCTTCACCCTCAGATATCTCAGATGATGGCAGGATCCCACTGGCAACAGTGGTGGTGCAACCTGAGAAAATTAACTCGAGATGCCTGTGAGGACAGCCATCTTGAAAGAAATTTGCGAGCTTTTGAGCTCCAAGCTGCATCCAACAAGCTCACAGCCTGAGATTTTTATGGGAATGGGGAATGAAACTTTGGTGTGCCCAACTTCCCATGCTCAGCATCTCACAGCACTTCTAGGAAGACTGAGCGGAAGTGCCTTTGCTCCAGGAAGAGGCGGCACCTCATCACTTTCCCCTTTGCGGTTGCTGATCCGCATGGCACATCAAAGCTACCAGGTATCGTCACCAATTCACCAACCGAGCTATGTATGATCCTTATCGCCTTGTTGGTGCCCTCGGCCAATTCAACAAAGGTTCGATAGAGCCTTAGCAACTTTCCCATGCAAGCATGGCCAGTCAGCCTATGTGAAATGACACCATGACACGCGAAATTCAACTCTTGGGCTTTGGCATTGCTCCTAATAAGTCAAGGGGTAATGGCTCCTGACTTCTTGCATTCAACTAATGGCGACATCATACGAGTACAACACCATCCACCATCACAAGGTGACAAAGGCGTCCTTAAAATCAGCTGCAGTGGAGCCTTGGTAATTACTTGAGATACACACTTATATGCTCTGAAAAATCTTTCAAGTCCAGTTTGTCGTCAGCAAAACACAAGAAGGTGATGCAATTTGTCCAGCCCTGCTCCAGTAATGTTAACTGGGTCCCAAGGATGTACCATTGGCACATCGAACGGGTCTTGGTGCCCGTTGATTACATGCACCTACGTGTAAGCTTGACCGTCGGCAAATCATTGCACATCGCCAAGGCTGAAGGGATCAAATTCTGGGCTACTTTGAGTATCTCAGAAAAGGGAGTGCTCATTCACCCCATTGGATCATCGAAGAGTTCTTAGATGCAGAAATTGCAAGAAAAGCCACTTCAAGAATCGAATGTCCATGAATATCTGGCATGGCGCGGAAAAACATGACATTGATTTCTGGACTTTGGGCATCTCAATATCCCAAGCATCCATGTCTAAAAGACGCACACACTAAGTCCAATCAAAACTGACAACTCACACATTTTTAGCTCATCTTAACTCATGACCAAGGTTCTTGTCAAACGCTGTGCACGGCGATCATCCAATTCACTGAGCCATAAACGGAAAACACACGTAATTGGCACCGAAAGAATGGCACCTCAATGGTCGCTTCATGTGTGCTGTGAGATGTCCAGAAGTGATGGTGATTGAGCTGATGGATGGAGGTACATCTGCGGCCTTTTTTTTTGGTCAATATGATGCAAGGCACGCTACCTTTACTCTAAGAGGTGTGTATACTACTGAGTTTGGGCTGAACTCAATGACTGGTATCTGACTGATACTCTCCCACAGTAACAATATTAGGTGAGGCTTGGAAAATCATGAAAAACTCAGTACCTTGGCAGTTTCCAAGCCCAGCGACCTGCAATGCCCCAAATGCTGCTCCAAAACCTCAGTGTGAAAGATTTTCACTGGCCTAGCGGCATGGCAGCATTGCTCAAAAATGAATGAAGCATTTAGAAGGGATGTCAGGAGATGTCCAAAATAAATCAATCTTATAGGTCTGCACAGTTCATTGGTTTCTCATCCAAAAATTCCGCAATGGCTTCCAGCGTCAATTCCCAAACGTCGCCATCCATGTCTGGGGGTCCAACAGCAATGATACGACGATGACGAGAGGATGCAGGGCCAGACCTCGTGAAAGTTGGTGTTTTCTTTGGTGCTACAAGTGTCTGCATCACATTTTGAGCAGAATTGTCATATTCCAATAAATACCAGATACCAGTCTACCTTCCCGTTTCTTGAGGAGTCCGACCCTGAGACATAATTTGCGGCTCAATGAGATTTCCTGCGATGTTGTGAACCTCACACCACCATCTCACATCCCGAGAAATTCTGCCAATCTTTGTCATGAACTCCAGGGACGTGAGATGAATTCATAATTTGAGAGTCTGAGAATGGCACAAGGAACTGCACCAACACCACAATGAAGGTGTCCAAAAGCCTGGTCTGTATGATGGAAGAAGTTACAGTCAGAGCACTGAAGTATCAATATTTTGCAAAGGATACAAGTCACAACGATCACAACTGCAACACTCTCCGCATGCATTCTGAATGCTGCCACGTAACGTACCATCCGGTTTCAACCACACGAATGGAATCGGTGCAATGATGGCAAAGAGAGGACCTCTGTGATGCCATGGTCAGAGTTTAACATATTTTTTCACCATTTTTCATCATTTTTTTCCCTGAGATCATCTGTGGAAAACCCCGGTGCCTAAGTTGGGAATGAAGTTTGTGACGAAGGTGATCAAACCCCAGACCTGAGGTAACAGGTGGCCACAGGTTTAGGAAATCGGCAACGAAAATGGCGACTTTGTAAAACCTGAGAATCGGACAATGGTAAGAGGGACTTGCATCCACCAAAGCGCCAGCATTACAAAGATCTGGTGATGCGGATATGCACATGATATTGTAGAGCCAACAAGCTATGTTGTGGGCAAAAGCACGGCATTCTCCCATAGAAACACCAAACGAAATCAATGCACTTCCTGAGCCTTTAATTTTTGGAGCCTAGCCACTGCAATAACAAAGCTAGACACGCTCTTGCACATCAAATATCGTTGCACCTCAAGGTGTCCGCTGTTTGTGACCAGTGGCCATCCATTCGAGAAAAGAAATCAATGTATACAGTTATACAACAACATGCCACCATTTCTGCTGAAATTTCCATTTCCCGTGCATCTCCAGATCTTTGCTTGCCAAGTCTCCAAATCTTTGACTGGGGAAGTTCGGCCTCAATCAATGCAAAACTGACGGTCCCATTGGATGGGGGGCTTCGGGTAACGTCATGACATCGCTGAAGGCAACCAAGGAACGACCAGAATGGATTTCTGGAAGCAAACCGATCAGGCAAAAGATGAACATCAGCACGCAGAGCATCATCCCTGTGCGGTGCAACTTTGCTGTGGCTGCAGCACAGAATGACATGTTCACTGGCATGTAGTTTGACATTATAACTTATAATACGTATAAAACTATCATGTAAGATATCTTTATATATAATTTAGAATTACATGAATCGACACATACAGACACACTATTGGCACGTCATGGCAGTATGACCATGAAGGTGCTTCTCCCGGAGCCCCAGTCCTTCCACGAAACTGAAGAAAGAGGATGTCACTTCGAGCAAGTAACCTGTAGCTCGATCACACTGTGGACTGTTCGACTGTTAGGCCAACATGTGAAGGTTGACAGTGCAAACATGCCAAGACGTACCCAGGCATCACATAACATCCCATGATCTTACATGACATTCAGGCACGACTTTACTACCTTCTTCCATTCTTTGTTATCAAGTCTTTCCTCAGATCTTGTTAAGGGCCTCTATTCAACTTGTCATGACGTTGCTTGAAGCGGTTTCATTTTCCAAGGAGCTGCTGTCATTAAAGACTCACAGCTTCCATTCAAAGCTCTTGCCAAGAAGCTTCTGAACTCTGCTGCCACCTTTTTGAAGTCAATATCCAAACCTCCCTCAACCTACAGGATACCAAGAAGCTGGAGATTGAACTTCCAAAGCAATTGACTCACAAAAAACTTCTAAAAATGACGGCAATCCAATAAATGCCACAATGATGACATCATGAAATTTCACATCTGCAAAGGAAGTTGCTAAGCCGATGTTGGACAGAAGCATCCTGAGGCAACTTGCTGACTTGGTGGCATGAGTTCCGGGATTGGCTCCGACACTGTGAACATGCTTTTTTTTGGTTCATCAACCAAAGTGTGCCGAGGATCTTTAATTTTCGCATCTTCTCAGAATCCTTGAACTGGCCTCGAGTCGTAATGTAGAAAAGTCGTCAGGGAACATGACGCTCTTTTGCCTTTGCTTGGGAAAATTGCTGGGGTTCCTGCCCCAGTCAAAGTCTGCAAAAACTTTCACCTTGAAATCACACCAAGAGTATCCATGGTTTTGGGTGCAAAAATCAAACTTGAAAACTTTCAGTGATGCTTCAAAGAGGTAGCCCTCAGCCAGATGACCACCCCATAGAATATCCAGAAAATGATGGCCTAAGATCACAAGCGACCACGGGGCAATGACACACATCCAATAACTTTCGGGCGTGCTAAGATGTTGACCAGAAAAGCCAGAACCACAATGATAACAGAAAAAATGCTCCAAATCCTTAGTAATGATGGTCAGATTCATCACATTATCAAGCAGTCAGCCAATTCATGCCAATATGATGATATCATGGTAGATTATGATATCATGATAGATTTTAAAGAGAGAGATGGAGAGATACAGCAATATTGTTGTTCACTTTTCTACGGTGGGCAGCTTGTCCCTCCCCCAGTCCAAAACAATCCGCAAAAATCAATCCAAGGATCTGAAGAAGCCATTTTTCGCATGACGTACCTTACAAGTTGAAAAGAATCGATGGTTATCAATGGACCGGTGTGTTTAACCTTTTGACTCTACTTTCTATACGACCAAAATGAAGATGATGGCTGGTTACTTGTTGTTTGCAAAACTGCTTACCGGAGTGGTTGTTGGCCAAAAAACATGTTCGGAATGTCTCGAAACTAGCGCTCCAACTGCTCACTGAATCACTTATACCAAGAAACCACTGAGTTTATCATCACGACATTCCAGGAAAGATCAACGGACATATTGACTACTATACAGATGTAGAAATTCACAACAGCACCATATAGTATCCGGTATGTCTGTTGAGACCAAGGTCCGACATCAAAACACCAAGGGCTCTTTTTACCATCATTTTACCCAGGCCCAATATCAAACGACTCGCTTCTTTAAGTCATCCGACATGTTCATCCAAGGATCAGCAGGTCTTGGCGGCACCTCCTTCACATTCGCTGATATCTCTGTCTACCTGCTGAGCTGTGCAGGTGTAGTGTGACTTGGTCAACTTGTCGAATATGATGATATCATTATCATTCACTATCCATCAGCAATTTGATGGCTATTTTTTTGATGTCCCAATCGCGTTTTGCTTCCGTTTTCTTGGGCCATCCGGCACTTCCCAAACTATCTGCATCAGAGCTGTCTGCAGCATCCTGACAACAAACATAGCAAACATAGCAAACATAGTCCCTACAGGGTTCCCTTTTCAATTTCCCTTACCGACGTGCACAAGGAACACAGGCCACTTGTTCACTTGTTCACATGTCAGTAGTGCACCTCTTCATCTGATCTCCCGACTTTGATTCCACTTGTTTGTTGTCGTGGCTTCCTGCGCGGGGATTCTGTAAAGATAATTTACCTCATAGCAATGGAAGGATGATCAAAATATCACAACCACCATCTGTTCCAGGAAAATATTCAATCAAAAAGAAAATGAAGCCTCTGAGGAAACTAGTCTAACATATCCCACCCTTGAGAAAAGGGATATGTTAGTTCCCTGGCCTCGGAGACCCAAGCCGATGGAGGGCCCGCCCTGCCCACCTGTCACGGGCAGGTGAGAAAACGTGGCATCGACTGCGACTTGTTTGTTGTTGATGACCTGAATTGAGAATCAGATTTTTCTTCATATTTCTTCATTAAAGTTTATCAACCCCAGAAAGACCTTGGAATATTGACCATCAACGCCAGAACAGGCTCACAAAGGAAAGCCAGGAAGATAGCGAAGGTCAAGGGAACCTTAGGGGCCAAGCCCAGGACTTTGTGTGGATATTTTGCACCACCACGAGTGCAAGGTGGACATGGAAAAGAAAGGTTTCACATCAACTCGGTCCAGAACCAAAACTCTCCGCATCCAGTACAGAAAGTATACCTACACAGGAAGGAGCAGCAGATACCAATAAGGTTATTACCAATGTTATAGCGAATTTTCCAAAGTCTAAAATGCTTCTCCGCTTTCTGCGTCTGACTGAAGCTTCAGCACTCAGGACCATGCTGCAATGCATGAGGCGATCAGAACCTAGGCTTGGTTCAGATCACGGAGTCAATGCGTAGGTAGGAAGTCAATCAACCATGATAGCCTTCTTACACCTTCTCACATCCTTCTAACTTCTTTTGTTACTCGTCGATAACTTAGTATGTCTTTCTCAACCAAGTTGCCATGCAAACGCCAAGGACTTCTCGAAATCGTGGCCGGTTCCTGGTCCCGCATCACCAAAATGTTGTTCTTGTTAACCATGCAGGTTCCAACCAACACATGTCATTTCAAGCAGCACCTGGAACTTACATTTCCTGAAAGCAAGCCTTCAATGCCTCAACTTGATCAGAGTTGGTGGGTCAGCTTGAACTGCTGAAATGCTTTAGTGTTTGCATCCCGTATCAAGGATCACCAAGAAATTTGGAGCCCGAAACGGGATGGTGTGTTAATTGTTGTGATTACTGTGTACGGTACCGGTACCGTACATTTCAAACCTTTCCCGGGAACATTTTCAGATTTGCTGAAGGCTGCGTGTCTGGCTGTCGAGTTCCCGAGTGCCGTGCTTTCGCCATTTCGGTCAGCACCCACAATGTCCAATAGCACCTTTCCAAGCAGCGACCCTGTGTTCACATCAGCTGCTATCACAGATTAGATTCGCAAAATGTTCCTTAAAAAAGGGTGTGGACATAAATATGTGACGGTATGTGCATGAGGCCGATGGATAGTACCGGTTCAAACACCCATAAATCCTACAATGTGACCTCCCATCATCTCCCATCTTCAAAGTTGAGTGAGCGTACATAACGACATGCAGCAACAGTAACTAGCCTTTTCATGCAGCAGGATGAAAAAGAAGTAGCAATCACAACAACAGTAACCAACATTATGAATTACCTTAAACATCCTTTTAAATTATCAACCACAATAGACGACACTACCATGCCATCATGTCATTATACTATCGCCCTGCCCCTCAATACTGCCTCAACGGTGGAGCTCAAACGCGATTCCGTTGGAGATTCGGCCTTTTCACAGGACGGCAAAGGGGGTCGACCCCCCATGGCAACCATCAACCGCTCGCCTCTCTGGAAGGAACACGTGGGATTTCAATCTCTGCAACCATGGCATTGTTCGTTTCGGTCGCCGCTTTCTCAAAGGGCAAGTGTTTCGGGATGGAATGTTGTGCCGAGTGACCTGGTTTTAATGTTTTTAAATTAATGTATGTTTTGTTTTGCCACAATTTGAACCATGGCTATCTCAGCGGGCTTGGACAGAACGCTGCAGTGATCACAGTGAAGGATGCTCAAAATAGAATACAACTTGCATAGCTTGTCATCGTGTGTCCCAAGAGCCCTTTGCTCCGAGAACAAGGCATTCAAGCAACTAAAGTCAGCCGAGGTAGCGGCCGATCCGCTCTTCCAAAGTAGCCTCACTGACAGTGACTGACATTTCCATGACGTTCAGTGGAAAGTGCTTGTTGATTACAAGGACCCGCTGAGTCACGGCTCTTTCTGCTCCTTCCATCCTCGACAACTTCAACACTGTTTGGAAGCAAACTAGTGGAGGCTGAAAAGTTTGCATACTCTTTGGTGATCCAGGACAAAGTAATTCATGTAAACGTTTGAAGCATCACAATGCAAAATAATATTATCGTACGATCATGTATGAAATAATGATGTGATGTAAACATGATAATGATAGACTTCAATTCAACACAACTCAACACAAACAACAATACAGCAAGTCTCTCCTGCAAATCCAGCTTGGGCGATGTGGGGCAAACACCAACCGCTTCACCACATGTCAGCACTTTTGTGGGTCTCTTGAGCCAATTCGCAGAGGTTGCATCGTTGGAAATGACACGCGTGAGGATGCCAACGACCTGTGTCAAACCGAAAACATCTCATTTGCAAACACGGTCTCTTTTTCGGCTGGGACACTGTGGCATCTATGCTGCTTGTGCGCATTCATATTTGGTTGCAGCTGTTGAGAAATAAGAATTGTTAGTTGTCATTGGATATGAATCCAAACTGAGCCAAAGTATTTAGATGTCCCTCTACCCCCAATCTGAAGAATTGGTAATGAATAAACAAACACGTCGATCCATGGTGCATAATTCATGGTAGTTGCATGTATTTCATACTGAGGGCTTCATATGATGTGCCATGTTTTGGATCAAGTGGAGCATAGCTTGCAGCACCATTCATTGATTCAATGAGGGGTTAGATCCTTGACCAACAAAGCCTTTGCATAGTCCATGCACGGGCGAATCTGCGTTCAGGGATAGAATAACGCCTGACGAAAGCAGGCAAGACACTGGCCCTACATGCTACATGCAAAAACACGGTATAGAACAAGAATTAAAAAATGAATTTGTGACAAGAAGGAACGCCTCCGGCCACGTTACCTGAAGTGTTGGATTCAAAATTAAGATAAACCACAAGATACTTTCAGCCATGGCATTGGCATGTTTCAAAACAGGGCGCACTTCCAAAAAAACAACGCGCACAATGGCAACCATTCGCAAATCACATACTCTGAGTGATTGTGCATCATGTTTCTTTTCTAAATCTGCACTCAGCAGTTCTCAGCTCTGAAGCATCCTTTGGCTTCAAAGCTTCAACGCTTCACCAAGCGGATTTTGGTCCAGGAGAGACAATCCGTTGAAGCTTCTTCTGTTGTGCACTGGTAAGGACTGAAAAGAGATCCTCAGCTGACATGGTGAGAAACCAAGAGCTTCACCTACTATGACTTAATTATTGAAAAAATAAAATAGCGTGTAGAATCTAGAAGAATACCTGAAGATCCTGAAACATTAATGAAATTCCAGAAATGTGATGCAATTCAAGTTCAATGCGAGTCTGCCCAGAATTTGACCCTCCACACGTCCCAGTTCTTCTGGTCCAGCTACATTGTAAGCTTTTTCTGGAAGCTGTTTCAATGACTCGGAAAGCGCTGTCTGTAGCTCCTGGATGTGTTGAATATGGTGATTCATGCAGCCTCAACCGAATTGTAGATATTCGAAATGGGAAGGCTGTGGATGATTCAAAACGACAAAAACCTCAAATTCAAAATGACAAACAAAACAGATTTAGTCAAATTTATGTAACTTTCACCGAACCCTTTTTCAAACACTCTCCTCATCGCAAAGTTCTTTGTTGCCACTGACCTTAAATGTCACTGATGATAGGCAAACAAATAGATGAGGATTCAAGTCCTTCTGCATTATGTACGACATGCTTTCCAACTTTTTGGGCCAAAGTGCTTCGCACAGGTAGCCCAACGCGCGAGCAGCCAAAAGTCCTTTCAGGCTGCCCGCTTGCACCTTGGATGAGGAATTTGAACGGCATCGGCGGCATCGGTCAACTTACTTGATCAGAATCATGACATACAGTGAGCATCCACACAGCGCAACTCGAGTCAGCTTACTGCAAGATTTCCTGCCTCTGCAAATATGCACTTGTTCAACCTGCAGGACCCAAAATGATGTTGTCATACTTTGATGTCTGAAAACTGCAGAGACATCCTCTGCAACGACATGCAACGGCATGATCTGCCTGCAGCACTCAGATATCTCAGCCTGAAATTCAAGCTAAGGATGACGTTGCAAACATTGACTAGTAATCTTTGATGGCTCTTTGACGGCATATATAGCAGCATCGAACAGCAATTTCCGTATAGCAATGGCAAACAAAAACACGGGGTTTGATGGCCTTGAGTGGAAGTGCTTCCAAGCAAAGGGCCCAGCAGCTCCCAATGTCAGCACAAGCTGTGGGATGTGCCAAGCAAAGCTGAATCAAAGCAGCAATTTCACCTTGGTTGACGATCCTTCTCGAATGATGTTGGCAGTTTCTCCAGACTTTTAGGCCACCTATGGCAATGTCAAAACGGATCCTTCCCTTTCCAAACAACTTTCTTGGTCTCGGGGTGACTCCCTCAAACTTGGTCGTATGCCAGGTGTGGGCATGGACATGCAAAGGCTGGCAGGCACCATTTCCCAAAGTCACTGATTATAACATGCCGAGTTGCCATCACCTTCAAGTTGTCCCTTCAAACGTTCCACAGCTCGGGAGGCAAAAGGTGCGAAGGCAGCACTTCGTGCAGCGAAGTTCACCGTGAAGGCTGCCCAGTGGCGTTCCTCTTTGCTGCGAGAATTCAATGCCTGGTCAAATTGCGTCTTTGAAAAATATTGGAAAATGTGAATCATTTATATTTATAGTATCCGTGCCAATGATGCACTCACTTGATTTTGAAGGGTGTGTTAAAGAATCCAAAAATAGAAGTTATATTGGAGTTGATTTAGGAAAGCGCCAGGATGCCTTGATGATTTGATCCATGCAGCCTGTTAGCAAGGCGACAGCTTCTTCACCCAAGTGTTGGCAAATGTCACTTGCCAAATGTAACGCCAGCTTTGCTCCGCCCAGGTGGCCATAGGAACTGAACCATTGTTGCAACAAAATCTGCAAAGTTGGCCAAGTTGATGCAATGAATGCTCTAGCATCTGCTTTCATACAAGCAGTGATGATGCCCAATAACTCATTGCGACATTTATGTTCATCATCAGTTTCAGAATCTGTGCTTGGTGGATCATTTGAAGATGCTTGTTCCTCAAAAACAGCACCATCTCGTTGGAAAGATTGGTTGATCTCTGCTACTGCCAGCTCACAAATCCGTTGCACCTGCTCTGCTCGCAAGGTGCCAATCCCAGCACGATGAAGAATGGTGACAATGCCACTGGCCATTGAGGCAATCTCATCTGCTTCATCTGCCTTCACCAAATCTGAGCCCACCTGATCCACAAAATTCTGCACCAATTCACTTACAAGTGATCCATTTAGAGATCCTTGGGTCCCACTTACACCAACCAATTCCGCCCAACATGGATAGAGAGCATCACGCAACTCCGATGTGATAGGAGAAAGATCGCTGGAGGTGGGATAACACAAGAGTTTTGCTAAAGCTGCGCTGGTTAGATGTACAAAATCCAGGTATCCCTCAGCTGTACACTTCATAAACACTTCTAACAGGTTTAGCAATGCCACCATTTCTGTTAATTGCCCTGTTTTCACTCGAAGCATCGTGTTTTCAGCTGCAACCACTAGATCATCTTCATTTTCTCCCTGAATATCCGTGCTGAAGACATCATCAAGTTCCAAAGCTTGTAGAATTGGAGGCACAAAATGAGGCAAGAAAACTGCGAAGTCCTTTCCCAGCACTTTGCAAATCCGTTTGATGGCATCATTATTGCAATCGGACAATTGACTCATCTTTGTATTTGCAAACATGGAATTCAAGGCGGTAGCTGCTGCGGGTGCGAATTTCTCCTTGCTCACGGCGAAACCCGTCAATGAAATGCATTCAAAGGCCTTTTCACGAATGTTCTTCTCAGCCTCTCCTGTCAGGGCCCTCAACAGCAACGGAACAAGGGCATCGTAGCAAGAATCAAAGCCATCGTCCAATGAGATAGCCAAAGCACCTATAGCTTCCAAGGAGGCAATGATAATCTTTGGGTCAGTTGATTGGAGTTTTTGCATCAAAATGGGAATGAGCATATCAGAGAAACGACGAATATCGTCTTCTGAAAGTCCATGAAAATGAGCTTCCAAGGCGCTGATGGCTTTCACTGCTATAACATTTGTATCATTGCAACCTTGCATGAGGACTGGCATGAACTTGTCACACCATCTTTCATGAAAGTTTGAGGAGCGATCATGACAAAGCTGACCCAGAGCAAAAAATGCTGCAAAGCGAACGCGTTGATGGTTGTCACGAAGCAACTGTTGCAAAGCTTCTGCCATTTGATCCGCAGAATCTTCATCAGCATACTCGCCAGAAGCACGGATTGCCATTGCAGCAGCTACCCTCTCTTGCCATGAGTTGCTTGTCACATGGCGGGCAGTGAGGGTCATCAATGGTTTCACTGAAACTTTGAAACTCAACTTCTTGACGAAAAAATCCACCTTTGCCTCTCCTTCCTTGTGAAGGCCATCATCAGATTCATCATCATCACCAACCTCGCAAAGAAAAAGAAACGCAACAGAAAGCACTCGAATTGGGAAGTCTGTAACGACTTTCAACAATCCCTTCGTGGCCGCTGTAAGCGTTGAAACCCATTCGAAGGACAGCAAACGCACTTCAGGATCCAAGGATGAAGCAGAAGCAATCTCCAACATCAAATCAATCCACGTCTGATATCGTGGTTTAAAGAATGTAGGATGGTGCTCAGCCAGTACAATCAATGACTGCAAAGCAGTAGAAAGTGATCCTGTGTCTGTCAAACTTCTCAATGAATCTTCAATCTTTGGCAAAATCTGTTGGATTTGCTTCATTGTTTCTGTTCCATCCACTGTTTGAACCATCTCCGAAATCATCACAATGGTGCTGGCTGCCAAATTTTTCGAACTCAAGCCCTGGTTCACAATCTTTACCAGCTCCTGACCATTTGAAATAATCTCCTGCATGTGGCTGTTCATGATCTCTGAGAGGAGTCCAATAGCAGCCTCCAGAAAACATCAAACAATCACAGCATCCGACAATGTGGGGTCTTGTCAGACATCAGCCTTGATTTCCGTTGTAGTGGATGTCTGGGATTTTGCATGATTTTGCCATGTTTTACTAAGTGGATGCTGGTGTTCCATGTGCCCTTTTGAGGAAGCGCAGCATTACCAGTTTCAAATCTATACAACTCTCACATCATGCCTCCGCATTTTCCGTCATCAGCTTGAAAGCAAAGGGGACCAAGTCTGACCATGGGCTGGCCTCCAACCAACACCATCATTCCAGAATAACAAATTGCATCATACTAAAATCTTAGCTTAAAATCTGTCTGCCACGAATTCACCAAGTCTTTTGCGTCTGCCACTGTCTGCCTGGTTTGTGTGTGGTTTTTCCATGTTTTTCCTTGCCTGTGCGATGACGGCAATAGCAGCCACCAGGACACGTCTCACTGCAGAAGTGGATTCATAGGCCAACGCCTGAAAACAGCATGCGGACAGTCAGCCATCTATCGATCTACTTTTGGCGCCTTGAGAAGGTTCGTCTGCACCAAAGGATGTACTGCGGTTGCCTGTGCAAGGATGTAAGTTGAGGGAGGTCCAAAATATAGCAATGTGGTTACGTACATCTTTGAATATGATTACTTGAGGCGTTCGAAAATAGTTTTCTTATAATCTGGTGGATGTACAGATGTACCCATGGGATCACTATAGATTCAGAATGAATATAAAGATCTTCTTCATAAGATGTAAGCTAATTTGAAATTGGTATGTTGGATTTTCCTGCAAAAAAAAGGCATGGGTTTTATCATCTCGTTCAACTCATCAGAGTCATAGATTTTCACGCCACACCTTGTGCCACGGATCCGCCTCAGCCAGCGCCGCACGGCGCAGCAGGGTCGCAGATTGGATTCGCACCACCTCATCGTGGTGCGTCACGCAGCTAGCCAGGCAAGCCTCAACAACATTCGAGTGGCTACAACTTACAACTTGTGAGAATTTGAAGCTGAAAAGATTGAAACACTAATGGCCTAGTATCTATAACATAACATCATATATGACATGTAATTCTATAATAAGCATCAGTGATTCGGTAATTTGCAAGAAGGAAACCTCCAGTCATTGCTGGCTTGCAAGCAAGCATCGAAAACTCGAGCTGGATCTGTCTTGCATGCATCGGCATACCTGACCGGCAATTTTAAGAATCCCAATCGCTTGTGCACTTGAGATGGGGGAAATGCTGTCCATCATGTTCCTGCTTGATATTCTTGATAGGTCTTGGTGGAGATCATCTCTGGGCTAAGGGTGTATTGCTGGTATTCTGTTTATGTTTCCTGCCTCTTCTCAGCATCTGATCGCACAATGTTCTCAGGGCTTCTTAGAAGCTGCAAGAGATTGATGAATGCAACCACCTGGCGACCAAACATGAACCAAAATATGACCCAATTCCATGAGATGTCGGCCCCACAGGGGTGGCAAACATATGACAACTGAAAAGGATTTGAAAACTCTTCGGAAGATCACGAGAAGCGCAGTTTACATTGGATTCAATGGCTTCAAATGGCTTCTCAGCAGCGGACATCAGCATTGATATCCATGCTTGAGATCCAGCATGGTGCTGTCGGAACTAGTGGCTGCAACACCCATATGCTATACAGAACTCACACCAAATTTGAAAAACCGGTAAACACCAGGTGAAGTCTCAGGATGCTTAAAATAAAGCTTGATACACTTAAGGAGATTTGTACAACAGTGGTGGGGACAACATTGCTCCATACATCTTCACTGAACTGTCCTTGTGCTGCATTTCTATGTGAAGGATTGTATCGCAGTCTTCGACCGCGGTCTTTGATTGAGCCAAGAGGTGGCACACAGCAGAATGGAACCCACAATAAAAAACACATTTGAATCTGGAAACCTCAAAAGAAAAGGTTGGCAATTGTTGGTGCAGTGTGGTATTTTTGGTGTCATGGCGAAATTCCATGAAATTCAAAGCTGTTTCTCAGACACTTTGAGGGATTTCGACTAAGGATCTGGCGGCACGGTGGAAGTGTCTGGTCACTCTCAGACCTTGTGGCTGAACGATGTACATTTTGATGTCAACATGCCTAGTGATGCCTCATGAGACTCTTTGACATCATGACATGACATGGCCAAAATGGATGAACATCTTACAGCATGCGGTATGTTCCAGGATGTTCCAGGTCTGTGGCGTAGCACGCAACTTTTTCACCACGCCGGGCCTTTCACCCGTGGCGGCATCTGTGCGGAACATCTGTAGCTCAGCCCAGAAGGTCGACAGAGCTACCCTGGGGCTGTACCAAATCTACCAAAACTATAGCATCACAATATCACGCATCCAGATCTTGCATCACCTCGAGCGTCAAAATATGGGACTACATATGTTGGTAGAGCTCCAGTAAAAGGAGCAAACATCACCGAGCCACGGACTGCCACATGACGTACATTTACTTTGCCTGGCACACCGGCACAACACGGTCGCATTGCGCTCCCTCTCATCACCCAAGACATGTTCCCGCGATTTTCGTGAAATGTTTCTCCCCTTTGACCCCATTGGCTCCTGCTTCGCCTTCTTCTTCTCGCTCTTGTCAGATTTCGGTGCTTCAGCCTGCTTGGCCATAGCCTGTGCAATGACCTGTTGCCCCAACTCCTTTCCTGCGATCGGATGGACTGAAATCATGGGTGTTTCACAGGGCATCGTCATCAGCAACATCATGGTATGAATATGAAGCATGAACTAAAAACTTTCCACTAGAGTCACTAGACAGAGCCACGCATTTTTTCGGTACATTGACATTGGAATGTTGGAAAATGCCAATAAAAATCTCACCACTGCTCAAGGTCATCAAGTGATCATCCCCGGCCTTTCTCTGCCAATGACATGAGGAAGGCCTTGGGGTCCTACAGCAGCAAACAAGACTCGCATTAGCAAAACATTTACATGCATTTACCATAAGATGCACTTGCCAATCACTTGCCTAAATCTTGCCATCCTTTTTGATGGCTCAAACTCAAACATGCCCAGTTTTGCGACCAATCGGAAGTGGTGCAACAAGCTTCAACTAGTTTCAACACATGCCAGAAATTCTCCATGCATCTGATCCATGATTTCGTCGGGGATCTTCTTCTTTGCCTCCATGTTTTTTGGGTTTGCCAAGATCTGTGCCATCGAAACGAAACAGCTATGAAGAGAAACAGATGCCTTCTGGTAAGCTGGATCAATGACAACTTTGTAAACCTCGTCAAGATGAGTCAAGAGTGTGACATTCTACCCTTTCTTTTTACAGAAATTGTTTTAATCCTCACTCACTTCCTTGTTTGCTGAACCAAGTGCTACACGATCTTTCCACCCTCAAAGAAGAGCATGTACACCTCAGCTCAGATATGCTCCAACCTGCTGGGGTTGGGTTCCAGGTTGCCTCTGCTAAGATCCAGGCCACAAGGCCAAACCTCAACTCGGTGTAGAAGGGAAAAAGCCAAAGTGCACCCCAGGTGAGATTCTCAATGGCGGACAGAATGCTCAACCTTAGTTAACAGCAGACGGTAAGTTTCGTTTCCACTCCTTGGAGGATTTGTTTTGGAAGGAACTTCACCGAAGTCCAGGGCCGAAAGTATCAAGTGATTTGTGGCCTGTTGACAGCCATTTTTTGAAGGGCCAAGGGACGTTACCCAAAAGGCTAGCCTCGGTGTTACAAGAAAGGAAGCATTCGAAAAAGTTGAGTTGCTAGTAGTTGCTTTAAATGATGGACATAAAAATGCAACAGCCTGAGGATGAGCACATCATGATACAAATATACGTACAAGTGATATGACATTTTGAATGTCAAAATACAACTGCTGAGCTGGATTTTCTGAGTTAAGGACATGTTGGTATCATCGTTCAATTTGTTGGACTCTAAGGCTTTCAAGCTCACCAATGGCGCATATGCCGCGACCAGGATGAATTCAATTGGAGACCTCGGTTGCTATGGTAGCTGACGCTGTAGCAATTGACACATTGAATTTCCATATGAATTCCATTGAGGATGTTTAAAAAAGGCTGAAGTGTGAATATTATAGAGTTACCCGTGATGTTTGCCTACTTCACATTCAAAAGTGTTTCATCAAGCTTCCCAACAAAAAAAACTGAGTCGAGTGACAAAATGAAGCCAAACATCACTCTGACACTGGCGCAAGGGGCTAACGTCTCCTACTGCAGGCCTTTCTCTTTGCAAAAACAGCTTCTGCGGTGTTTTGAGCAAATCAGGTCGGCCGGAAAAGATTTACTTTGGCAAATGGATTTGTTTTCGCAAATTAACCTTCCCAAAAGCAAGATATTGCAAAACTCGGCTAATGCATCATCATCATCATCATCATCATCATCATCATCATCATCATCATCATCATCATCATCATCATGATGCATCAATTGGAAAAAACCCACCAGCTTGTAAGCCCACAAGGTCAGGGCCACATCTGCAGGTTGCTCTGCCAGAGAAGGATCCCCGGTGTTCACAATGTCTTTTGACCTTTTTTTTTAAATCCATGCAACTGAATACAAAAAAAAATGGTGAGAAAACGGCCACTACTCCGGAAAATGTCTCGAACTTCATATTGATGCTTTTGCTAAGAAGCCATCACCAACATGTTTTAGCGACCTCAACATCTTGACAGTCTGAGGGCTTTGCCCATCTTTCGGAGGAACAACAAATCCAGCAAGGAGGCATCGCCTGAACTATTGAACCAATATCACAGCATTCACATCGCTGGTGGTTTGGATCTTGGTCCTTTCAAATTTAGGAATTTGCTGATTTGAGGAAATGGATGTTTTTGGCCATGTAGAAATCCAAGCCGCGATTTGATCGTGAAAAACGAGAAAGACATGAAACACAGCGAGATAAAAGCTTCAAACAAAACGTCACGAATGTAGTAAGGCTTTCTGGATTTGCTGCGACTCGAATAGTTCAGACAACTGCCAGGACTGCCAAGCGCCAAGGATGATTATATGCATACTGTTGTATTTAGTATCATCTTTCGTTTTCCCACTTGGGAGCAAGATCAAAACAAACAAAATCCGAGTGCAAACATGTACCTCAGGGTCTCCATTCTCATTGACCAACCTCAGACTTGAACAGCTAAGAACTGGTCAGAAACTTCATCATCAGCAAAGCTGAACCCTTTGGTGAATCTGAGCTCCCTTACACATCAAAGCAAATTAGATTCCCTTCAACAAGTCCACACAAACTCAGGGTCTCCTGTCACGCTTCAATGCTGTACAACAACTGTAGGGTCATTTCCCAAAGTTGGCATCCATAACGTGCTCCTCTAATGATCAGAACAAATGTTTAAAAAAACGCAGTAGATTGATTGACAGGCCTTCATATCAAAACACTTGAAAAGAATCCACATCTAAGCACACTTCGTATAGTGTAGTTAACATAAATAGGAGAACTACTGGTCATGGCATTACATGCCTTCGTGTTGTTATCCGTTGGGTTCATGAAAACTTGGTTTCCTGTCCTCTGGCATGAAAGCATCTTTGCCATGCAGCTGTGTGACTTCCGGACACTCCACGCAAGCGGAGCTATCTTCCGATCTGCAGCAAATCACGCAAATGAAAACAACACATGCCACTGCCACCATATGACTTATCATTATTCATCATGACTCACAATGACTGATCATGCCTCATCATATGATATGATAAGTCAAGTGGGATTGAACAGCGAATGGATAAACTTCAACAGCACCGGACCCAGCGACAACTAGGCCCTGCGCCTCATCACTAGGCCCTGAAACTCGCCAAAGCGAACCGCACTGTCGTTGACATCAGTGCCTCTAATGACAGGTTTTGTTTGGGGGAGAGTTTGCATAGTTTGGTTTTGTGGCTTTTATATGAATATGTTTTGTTTGTTGTTTGGTTTAATGAAATGTTTGCTGTTTGTTGCTGTTTTGTTCTGTATGTTTCTTTATGATCTCAACACCGGATTATCTGATGAAGAGTCTATATAGATGGTGGCATAATCATCTGACGTGTCTTTAACAGTTCTCTAACATCTTTGAAAAATCTAGACTAAAAAAAACGAATTTCCTATACACGACGTCTAAATATTCATATCTCAACCGGACCATGAAACAGGTTTCTAAGTCCAGCCACCAACCCGCTTCCACAGAGGAGCAGAAGCTTGCGGCCTCGGATCCCCCAGTTTTCTGCACGAAAGCCGCGAGGAGATTGAAAGCTGCCACGTGCTTCGAGTCCCGGACAGGCCATGTCTGTTCAAGTGAAGTTTGAAGCAGGCCACATCGTTGACCATCAGTGCACCTTGGGGGAAAGAACATGTGTGAAAAAAAATGCTTCTACCTAGATTCTACCAGTGAACTGAGTTTCATCCGCGATTGTTTGTAGTGAAGTGAACTGAAGTGAAAGCTTGGCTGCCAACTAGGTTCTGCTACGGACTGATGCACATAGACCTGCAGGAGTGATACTGTTGAAAGAAGTCAGGTATGTTGAGCCATGTCAGCCATGTCTACTGCTACATTCTCTCTGCTGCATAGGCGCATCTCGTGACAGGTGCGACGCAGGACATCTGACCATTGAAACCTTGGTGTCACAACTGCAAAGTTCAACCAAATACGCAAGCGAAATGGGAGGCCTCTGAGAATAAGACATTCCTAATCACATCCACTTGACACACCCGGCCCACATGGAAATCGTCTGGCCTCAGGAGCTACAATTTAAGGTAAGGACGGTAAGGATCCACTATCCACACTTCACATTGCAAAACCTAGGCATGCAGCATCCAGTCGATTTCCAGATCGTCCAGCTTGGTAGCAAAGGCCTGTCGAATCAAAAACACAAGCAGGTCTTAATCAGTGGCAAGAAATGAATCCCATGCCTGTTGAGCCAATGGAACTCCTCAGTAGTTGAGCTCTTTCTCTTCCAAGCTACAGATATGCACACCAGGGGTCCACGGATGTCCACGGCCCACAACTCCCAAATAGGTGCATGTTTTGAGGCTCCCACTTGCCTGAGCTTGTGCAGCAACCATCGGGGTCCTTGTGAAGCGGGCCAAGGATAAGGTTCAGATTCTTCTATCAATATCTGATGAAATATCACCACTAATTATATCTAATAATGATATTTGGTGACAGCATTAGTTGGTGACACCAAATATTTTGAATAGAGACCGTTTTTAGTGTATTTGTTGTTATATACGGATACTATCTGATGCCGACAAACACCGGTATTATGCAAGCACCAAAAAAACAAGTGCTGCCAGGCCACTGAGCGCCCTTGGACAAAACAAGCTTGGGTTGTGGTTTTGGCACACCTTTGGGCGCACCTCAAAAGCAATAAATGATAAAGAACCAGAGTTGGCAACTCTTCCACATCTGAACTCGTATCAGAAGTAAATCACATCAAAATCACAAATGTCTTAGCAAAAACGTTTGGATTCAGAGTCCTTTAGAATTCTTAACACCTTCCCATCCTGGTCCTGCCATTTGTCTCCCTCCAGTCACACCCCTTGCCTTTGGAAAGGTTGCTTGGTGGACTTTGAAATCCTGGCATAGCTGCAGCATCCCCATCATTTCACCATGATTTCACCATGTCACGATATGGAACGCTATAGCACCAAAATGAAAAAAAGGCGCCTCCTTTTGTTACATCTATTCGCCTCAGTTTCGCTGCATGGGAAGGTGTTGCCCCAATTGGGGATGGTTTTCCATTTGTACTGAGGCAGTAACACGGTGCCACCCTTGGTGGTTGTCAACTTTGGACCCATGGGGCCGCCACCTGGACCCAACCAGCATGTCATGATACGCCGGTATCAAAACTGTGGTTGTTTTCGACCTGGCCTTTGCCAGCCAATGGAACAGGAGATGGGAACCTCAGGACCCAAAAATAGACAAATGGAAGAAAGCCAACAGTCAACACATGTCAAAGATCCAACTCCACCAGCGGTAACTTTGAGATTGTGGCGCTCTGCCCGCAAAAGCTTGCCCCACTTGCACCGGTTGCATAGCTTGCTGCATAGCAGCGACCTGTTGCAGGGTCCAATGCCCGGATATACATACATCTAAAATCATCCAAATACCACTCAGCACAACGATCTACAATCTTGAAGTTACAGTTGCGACTTGGCTTCAATAATGTAACGCACTTGTGCCAAGCAGGTCAGTTGAACCATCTTATGGACACATTCCCTTGACAGCAGGACAGCCATGCCTGGTCGCTTGGGGCAATCTGCTGCCAACCTTAGTCACACTTGGATCCACTGTGAAAGCAACGCATTCAAGTTATTCAAACACATTTAATTATATATACTATTATTATTATTATATCTATATACCAAATTATTCCAAATTCAACGTTCCTGGGCTCATGGCAGGGAGCGGACGCCTTCCAAATAGAAGTGGCATTTTTTGCTGTCTATGGCATGGCTTTCATCTATTTCTGCCTGAGGATTTCCGTCCTTGCTGACGTGAACGTCGAAGGCGATTCTGTCCTAACATACTTCTGTCTGTTGTGGCTGTTGCTGCGGTGCCATGCATAACAACCTGAGCTTCTTAAAGGCAACCGCGCTCAACTCTCCGTGCATTTCGCATTGCCATTTTGAGGCTGTCCTCCACGTTCAGGCCACACTGCTGCACTACTGAGCTATGGATGAATGCCTCAGTGCTTGACATTGACAAACCCGGCAGCTCTGAAAAAATCTGGGGCGCAGGCATCCCGACCTCAACGGTTGAAGGTCGGGAGTCAAGTCATTACTCTTGGCAAAAAACCACGCAATGTTGTAATACCAACGCATTCATATTGTAAGCATGTACTTATGCACTGTATATTCAGGTTCATGTATCACTATCTGCGTTTCTGTCAGTCTTCCAATGTTCCGGTTGATGTTCGTTTGGACAAAAAGGCCCCTGCCATAGGCCGCAGCGACCTCTTCGCCTTGAACCAAACAGAAGATGTCACGATGCCAGCGACACGGCCAGATTTGTTTTTAATTGTTTAGCCATCCTGGGTGGGGCGCGGCATCTGTCCAAAGAACTGTTCAAGTGGAAGGGGTAAAAAAAACCGCCCGGACACTTAAAAAACCTTGAAATAATCTTGTTTCGGTGGATCTTTTTGAGGGATGGGTTTCTGGGGCATGAGGTGCAGCTTAGGTGACACACCACGAAGCCATTTCCATTTGGAAGGATTCTGCTGATGATGCCTTGATGTCTGAAGTTGTGGGTCTTCAAACTGGGTCTTCACAAATGATCCCAACTGAATGTTTGTTCAACCGAAAACTGCATCTGAGTGCTGCACCCTGGTACAGGGGCAACTGAGGCTCCCTTCCTTGCGGCAAAAATCCTTAGTGAAGCTGAAAGATCCCACGGCTCAGGGACATGTTCACATGTCATGTTCTTATCATGTGTTGAGGTGAAGGCCGACCAGTTTAAAAACTGCATTCGCCTTGCAACAGACTTTTGTGCAGTTGCTCAGTTGCTGCGTTCTTACTTCAACTAGCTGGAGACTGCGCCTGTGGGCCTCTTTGACCCATACCGTAGGAAAAGACTACAATGTCACCTTGCACAAAGCCCTGCCAGGATTCATCAATTCATCAAAGTTGTACAAAAATTCTGGCAACCACATGCCAACCACAGTCCATCGACACCAACAAAACAAATTTATGTCATGCCTGGGGAGTTGCAACGGATCCATGTACATAGACATCTTGAGTAAGCCTTAGGAACTTGAATCTCAAATCGACTACTCGACAAGCTGCGAGTCAAGATGTTAAGGGATTGCAGCTAAGGCACCCTGTTTCAGGACAGGAAATCAAGCTAAAATCCTTCGCCTTGGTCGCACAATTTCCATAAAGCTCGCTGGAAACTCCCTGAATGATGCTGGTAAGGCAAGCTTAAGCGCCATACAGGATTGACAATCTTGATGGTGCCCATCATTAAGTCACCAGTTGGGAGGCTTGCGCCACCTGCACTAAACATGGAGTCTTCAAATCCGGAGAGTCTTGCGTTGAATTCCCAGGCAGGTGTTGACAGACCTGCCTACGTCTTGCTGTGGCAACTGAGGCGTCTGTGGCACATGCATGGCAGAGCCTCACCATCATCTAAGGCATGACGTTTTTTTCCCAAGGATGTTGTTGTTTTTCATGTTTTGTTCATCTCAGCATCTTACCATTACCCTTGCCTTTCCCACTCTGGCCTTGGATGGGATGGCTTTGAGATGCTTTGAGGTCAGATGAGCGACCGGCAAAACCCTAATTGCAAAATGTGATTTAGGGTCAAAGTTATCGTTTTCGGGAGTTCGCTATATCGTTTTACAATGTTTCCTGCCACCATCAAAAAGATCACCTTTGAAATGCATGCAAGAACACTTTTCACAGCGACACGTCCGGTTCTGCAGCGTCTTTCACTGCTTTGCGCTTATTCTTCTTGTACGAATTGATAGGCTCAAAAGCAAAGACTTCTCGTACGAACCTTTTGACTTCTGGGGCATCCATCACGTGAAGGCATTTTATGCAGAAATGGTTATCGTTTGGTTATCGTTTTGGTTATCGTTCAATCCTATGTAAATTTCAGAAAAAACTTCAAAACATCAACGCCTGCAAGGCTCACAGGACATCTGACAACATTCGCTTTGATTGGCATTTGAAATTGACAATGCGTAAACACACTGTCAAGAGCTTGAGAGACAGAGAAATAACATCATGCAATTTCATGCTACCCACTATGCATTTCATGCAATTCTTTCACAAATGCACTAATTCCCAGGTTATCGTTTTTGGGAGTTCGCTATATCGTTTTACAGGTCAAGATGCACATGTTTGCAAACTAAATCGCTCGAATATGTAGCTGCTACTCGGAGACTTTAGCCTTCTGCTCAGATGATAATGGTGACTACAAGCAACTCAAATCATCACAAAGCATCCCCTGCTGCTAAGACACCCGGACTCAAGGTCTCCACCAAGCGGCGAGCCTGCAAACGACTCAGGGATCAAGGAAATGCTTTGCCGGGGGTTCTTATTCGTTCGACTTGGCATTTTCATGTGTCATTTCAACTGCCAATGGGAATACACTTTCGCAGGCACCGCCAGGAAACGAGTGCTTCCACACCATAGGCCTATGTTAGTTTCAACTTGCACTGAATACTGGAAAACCCTGCACCATCTTTTTCTCTCCATGTCCAGCTGTGTCAAGCTTGGCTGCGTCACTCCTCCGCTGCTGGAAAGTACCAGGCTACCATTCCTTGGTTGTAGGCCAGCTATACTGCTTCAAGCTGTCAGATCATTGAGATATTCCATGATATTCCCAACAAAACACACTAGCAACAATCTCATCAACCCAACAACAAGCAAGGACAGAAACAGCACCCAGCACGCAAACAACACACACACACAGAACAACACAGCAATCAGAAGTGCTGTGTGTGGGTTGTGTTTTGACTGTGTTGTTTGTTTGCTGTTGTGCTTGTTCTGCTTGTTGTGTGTTGCATGTTGTGTGTGCTAGTGTGTCCTAGTGTGTGCTGGTGTGTGTTGTGCTTAGTATCTTTGACACATTGTAAAAACACCCCGGACAACTAACATGACAATGGAACAACAACCACTTGAAGATGTACAGTATCTCCATGTATTTCCCATGGAAGATGTATCTGCCATGTCAGTTTTCGGGGGGACTATGTTAAAATCATAGCACAACATGTGAAGCGTGTCCTTCGCCGCCATTCGCTTTCTACTTTGGGATATGTGAGTAGGTTAAATGGAGGACTCCAAAATTCCAAAGGGACGACAAAAATTCTAAAAATGAACCAACACAAAACAACTTCGACAAATCAACTTTTTGACCAGCTTCTGTTTGCATGTAATCTTTCAAGAACCATCCCCATGGTGGTCCGTCTGTCAATCCACCAGCCATGGCTCCACGTTTGGGACGAATCGGCTCCACCCCAAGACCCGTCAACACAGGATCCACGATACGTGCTGCGGCGTCGATTTCATCGATGGGTGTCTGAAAATGGTGGTGTTCTGCAATGCGTTGAGCTGTTGGAAGTGGATTTTCATCGTTGATCCAACCAGTGTCGACGCTGTTCATGTAAATACCACTGTTAATGGCCAAGTCTTCGGCACAGGTACGGGTCATCATGTTGAGCGCAGCCTCAAGGCATCAAGATGTCATGCAAATTGTTGTTTGAAGAAAGCGACGCTCAAGGCCGCCACAATTGAAATGAAATGAAATAAAATGAAATTCTACGTCGCACGTTAAGGCGGTTCTACAAAGAATTTAAAAAATGTGAATAAATTAGGATTCACAGATTCATATTATATACATGCAAATCATCTGAATCAAAGATAGATTTGCCACAAAACTCCGTTTGATTTGATTCACCCAACATGAGCCTTGGCCATGTTGGTATGAGGGTGAGTAGGCTGCTTGTATCGATAAAATTTCCCTTCCATCGCAGAGACATTCACAATATATCTGTCTGGCTTCGGAGATCTTTCAAGCAAAGGTCTCAAGGTGCTGTTGATGATGAAAGGTGCCAAGGTATTGATACAAAAAACTTCTGCAGCTTCAGGAGTTTGAATCTCACCCAATTTCAATAGCCAGCTATTGCTACTTCGAAGATCCAATTGTTGTCCATGTACATCACGTTGTCCTGGGGGTAGTGTTATAGCAACTTCATCAGACTTCATACTATCTTCACTCAAAACAGCTAGCTGAGACAATGCTGCACCGCCATGTGAAGGAAGGCCATGAAGGCTCAGGGCTGTTGATGTCTCAGAGTTTGTCATGGCATATCTGGATCCTACTTCACCCTCTACCAAATGCGCATAATATGCTGCGGGTCTTCGAATTGTTTGGCAAGCATTGTTAACAATCACATCCAAATATGGCTCTTGTTGACCAAGTTCATGGCACATCGCTTCAACACCAGCGAGGAAACGAAAATCTGCACCAATCACTTGCAATCGATCTATCCACTCGGAGGAATCTTCCTCAGCCAAATAACGACGTCGTGCATCTTGAGGAAAGCGTGTGGTGATGAGAACGCGCGCTCCCATTCGCAAAAACTTCATGGCAACTTGAAAACCAATCTTCACCCTGGCGCCTGTAACCAAACAAACCCGACCGGTCATGTCTCTCGTTTGATTGCGCTTTTCAAAATTCAATGCTGCGCAGGCTGGACACAAATGCGAATAGAAGTGATGTCTTTCGGAGAAGCGGACTTTGCAAATGTAACATGCCTGCTGCCGCTCATATTCAGCGGATTCTGGCATAGCATCAGCATCTTTAAATGATTCAGCTGGTCCATCCGGAATTCGAAGTGATCCAACCGATCCGACCTCCCCATCGAGAAGTTGTGGTACACCTTCAACTTCGCTTCCTTGGCCTAAGGCTTCGAGTTTGGCCAATCGTGATGCTCGAAGTTGGGCATTTTCCTTCCAACGTTTGTCAGCCTCCAATTGTCGCTGTCGGCGTTCTCTCTTTCGTTCCTTCTCTAAACGTTTCCGTTCTTGGTCATCAATAGCATCTTTCTGTGGCAAATGACTGAAGTTGTGCTGCAAAAATAAGGACAAAATCTTCCGTAGTGGTCTCAAACATGGCAGGTTTGGATCCAAGGCTCCAGTCTTTTCAGCTAGATGCAACCGTGACAAGACTGAAATGCAGCTGTTCAGTTCCTCGCAGGAAACATCTGCTGCTGCCAAAGGACTGAAATCCACAGTGTCTTGCACATCTTCATCATCTTCATCCATGCTCAAGGGCTTTGTTTCAGCTATGTAGAGTCAACAAAAGGCTGTAAGCATCTGTAAGCTGATTTTGAATGCTGAATCCATTGTGAGAAGAATGTTCTTTTACATACCTTCCATTGGACTTTCATCTTGTTGACTGTCCTGCTGGTTTGCAGCAACGGTTCCTACTTTCTAATCTTCCAATCCGTCATAGGCAGCATTCCTTACAATGTTTTTGGCTTGAGAAAGTTCAAACGGCAACTAATTGAACCAGCACATCTCAGTGCGCTTCCACTTCCCGTTAGCAACACAACAAGAAAATTAGGCTCAGCAATATGACTTGCACAAGAACCCCCCTGTGCCTTCACCACTTCACCTGTACCGGGTCTTTGCAACCCGGTTTGTCCTTTTGCAATGCTTTTCCCACCGTTGGCACCTGACAACCCAGGACGAAAGAATGGCAACGAAAATACGTCATTGTTTCAATCAAATTGGCCTGCAAGGCTCCCAGTGACGCCAGCAACCTGATTGTCTCCAGTGAAAGTTGCTAACTTCTCCATTGACAAATAACCATAAAACGGAGAAAAGACTTCAATTGGAGGCCTGCAATACGCTACGCTTCAGGCTTTGCTGTCTTCTTTTCCAACCTTGGTTCTAGGAGTTTTTCTTGGGAGAGTCACTTCCTGTTTTTCGAACCAGGAATTTGCAGCGCAATACAGTTCGTGTCAGTTCTCTACCTTTTCATACCTTTTCTATCCTTGTGCGACCTTAAGGCATTGGCATGGAGCTGAAACCTCGTACAGGAATGCAATGATGGGAACAAATTCTAGTAGAATTCGAACCACACAGCATCCAAGAAATGGTTTCTGGCACCTGTGGTCTGCCAGCACTGCTCACATGAACGTTGAAACAAATCCTGCCAGGGTGGCAATTCCACAGTGATTCACGGTCTGCATGCCAATGCACAACCAAGGCCCTGACTCTTCCCCCATTTGAAGGGCACATTGCTCAACGACCTCATTACTGACCCATGGCTATTTAAAGCTATTGAGGTTAATTGAGAGTCTCAAACTGTCTCAGTGCAATATCTTCGAACTCTTCAAAGTAACACCCCTTTGGACCCAGACAGTGCTGTGCACATAAGCATCTTGATCATAGAGATCCTCGGGTGTTTCATTGCAACCCCAGGGAGGTGTGGCCACGTGGCAGGCCCCGCATCGACTCTCCCCACCTTCACCTCTTGGCAAGTGATAAAGGCACATCCACTGGGCAGAATCTTGTTGACCTGCAAGGTACAATATGACCCTGCAATGTCGATGATGGAAATCTTACAAAAAATGCACTTCACGACTTGTGACAGCGCCTGTCCCTGAAATTCTCCGAACCCAGGGTCCTGTAAGTGTAGGAAAGCACTACAGCAACTGCAGTGGAAAAAAAACACAGCACGCTGCATGCTGCGTCCTACTTGTTTCTTGCAAAAATTTGGGAAAACGTGAGTCATGTCTCTCCTTGCCCGGGGGGCAAAAGCCCGCCATCTCCCAATTCGGATCCTTAATCAGTTTGAACTCCCCAAAGTGCAGGCATCTGTCAACACATGGGCGACTCCTGTCATCGCCAGGGAATGCAGCAGATCTGAGGCTCTTGCATCATTCATGGCAGTGCTACTAATCCATCCCAATGTTTGAGCCAAGCTGCAAAAATAAATCTCCTTCACAAACATCAAGTGTAGCGCAAGCTCAATAAAAAGGGTCCAACAAAAAGTTGAGATTGGTCTAAGTTTTGAACTGGTTTGAACAATTTCCCCAACTACTAGCTGACAAGGTTAGACTATGGCGGGGGAAGAAATCGTCAGTACACCTCTTGATTTTTCTGCGCTTGCTTAGCTGGTCCGGTTGTACCGTGTCCGTGGCGGCCTGCCACGAAGGAGCTTCAGGGGACTTCAAAGCCAGGAAATGAACATGACAAAACAGGCCTTTGACCAGGTCGGAGGGGCTTCCGAGCAAGCAAAAACCTGTGGGACACCAGTTTGTTGGCATAATGGCAATCATAAATCTGGATTCTTCTTGAAAATGCAAACCTTAGTGCCATACACATTCATGGGATGCGTGTCAGAATCTTCCAGCAAGTCCTTGTATCAGATGTCAGGACGAATGTTTGAGAGGAACCCTAAGAGCACTTCACTTCACTCTGACCTCTGTTCGCCAGTACGAGGACCTCATGCCCATCATCTCCCCTGCTGCTGCCACTTGGTGACCAGGAGACGACTCCATCAACACCTCCCAAAGGCTTGCAAGAGGCGTACCATGGCATACCTTTCCAAATTTCAACGATTTCAACGGTTTGAAGTTGAAGAGTTGGCCTCTAATCCAGCACTCTGTGCAACTTTTCGCAAGCCATGTGGCCTCAGAAAGTTGACACTTCAGGTTGCTGCATGATATTTTATCATCATGAACTGTGAGTGTTTTCAGTGAACTCATGGCAATGGAAAACAGCTTCCAAATTTTGGAAATCAACAACCTTGGTGATTTCAATTCAATGTCATTTCCCATTGCCAAGTTGTATAGTGTAACATTAATGATACAATGATTTGACGGTGTACGCGTACATTTTTTTGCCATCAGTTTCACCGTATGAAGCATTTTAGGCTCATAGCGTGTAGCGGAAGAAGTCATCTGGGCAGCCATGGACACCTCATCTGGGCAGGAACAGATTGCAATCCGCCATGGGCTGATGTTCAAGGCCGAAGACCATCAATGAAGGGAGCTCCCAGTAGAAGAAATCCTCCTGTGCGATCATGATTTGACATGTACCACTGGCCCGGCATGTTGAATTTCTCACTAAATGAGGAAACAAACGGGAAAGAAGATTGGATTTTCTCTTCATTCAAGCAGTACTAATATATACAACAATAGATGGTAGGATTTGGTATGATAACATGGTGGTTGGCCCTGGGTGACGATAGAAACCATAGAAACCAATACGGCCTGGTAAGAGAAGACGTGCAATGCCTTTCATCGCCTGGTGAGGCTCCTCAGCCAATCAAGTTCCATAAGTGGCAGCTTGGGCCCCAAGCGAAGCTGAGGACGAAGCGGGCACATGCTCAAGCACGAAGTAGCACAACACCTCAGTATTTCTTAAAAAAATAAAACCATTAAAATAAAGCTACAGTATGTATAAAGGAAAAATCAGTTGGCAAAAAAACTGTCGAATTGCCAGCCGGTTCCACTAAGGCCGAATCCAGTCCATAATCATTTGGCATCCAATCAGGCGGACGTAGCACGTCCATTGAGAGGACCCTGATAAACATCCATGAAATGATAAAAAACAAATAGTTCAATGCGACGACAAGGCTGCTTCTTTTTGCTGTATATGTCCATTCAAGTTTCTCACATAAATGCATGGTGGGATTTCTGTGTTGTTTTCGTTTCAAACGGACCATGCCTGGTTCCCTTCGGGTACACTTTCATCCGCTCTTCCATTCCAGCTTCAGCATTCGCATATTGCAGTATATCACTGCGATAACAAAATTCATTAAATGCTTTGATCACATAGAAAGGTGTATCCCATTCCAAACATCGACCAAGGGAATGGTAAGCCTCTTCAGGACCCAATTTTTCAATCAAGGCTTTCGCTCTCCAGGTAAAACTGGATGCTTGAATCCTTCCAGAAGCCAGTGGTTGACCTTCTGGAATCAAACCTTCAATGGTTTCCTCTGCGGCAGATCCATCCACCCAAGAATGGAATTTGGTTTTATCCGATTCTTTCCAATAGTCATACAATGGATCTCCTGGAAAAAGTTCAAAATGTCTGGAAGGTAATTGACCAACTTCACCCAAGGCTGCTACCAAACGACTGGTTGCTTCAGGAGCACAATATCCTTTGGTACAATGGACTTTTTTTTGCCAAAGGCTTTTTTGTGAAGGCGCAGGTAATTCATGAAGCTCCTTCGCCAAATGATGTAGCTCATCGTCTGTGAAGCCTGTTGCATGTTGTAGGGCTGTCCACAAATCACGCGCCGAAGGCTCTTCAGCACAGGATATGGTTGATAAAGTTGCCAAAGGAATCACATAGAGGCAGCATAAGTCAGCAAGTCTCATCTCATTGCATGCAAGTCAGCACCTGACCCAAGCAACATTCAGCAAATGTACAAATAGATGAATAGAATGAGTGGTTTAGGTCATTTGAGAACGTGCTTTATTTTATCTGCTGTTCACGAATTAATAACTGACTACAGCCGTAGTGACCAAAGGAGTTCGGAGTGAGATCTGAATCTGATCATTGATCTTTCTAATCCATCTGTTTGACCTAAATCCTCCGAGTGCTTGATGCTTCAAGTGGCCAAAGAGGTGAGGAATCTGAAACATGCTGCATGCATCCAGCAAAGCAAACTAGCCAACTTGCAAGGCTAGGCCACAAGAGTTGCACATTGACACCTTTTGGATGGACCACCTTTGCTCACTTTTGGAAGGTCAAACGACATCTACCACAACGAAATAACTCGACGGCTCAGAAAGTTAGACGCAGCCGCCTGGGGTCCAGAAAAATCATACATGTATCATCTATCCATATTATGTATCCTGCATCCTGCATGCTGTTGAGGCCATGCCGAGTTGAGGACCATGATGTTCCCAACTGGCAGGTTGGTTTCTTCACATGCGCCACCTGAATGGCTGAAAGCAGCACACCCATCCATGCATAATCCCAACCATCCAGGAGCAACACAATTATGTTAGGATGCCAACATATCCTCCATTGGGTATCGCCGTTGTGGTGACCTGGAAATGAAATGTGAAATCACGAAATGTAAATCCTCTAACTGAAATCTGTGGTTGTTTTCCAGCCTCGAAATCCTTCTCATCCAAGCGTGCCGTCCGAGGGGCAGCTTTCAGCCTTGGCAGGGGCCGCTAGGTGCCATGTCTTAAAATGATTCCAAATGTCACGATCAAATTAAGTATGTCAAATTAACAACTAGAAAATTATAGAGTTTATAATTTGGTGTATAATCATATATTGTTAAGGGATTGTAGATACACTTTACATTTACATAATATAGATAAGTCAGATGTCACTGAAGCTTAGAATGAGGACAAAAGGCCCTCACCCAACAAAGACCACCCGCTCAATGGATGTACTCTGCTTAGAGGTTAAACCTGGCAATGACAAAAAAGTGTTGGGTACAGTGCACTCAACTCAACTTACCGCCAAGTCGGCCGCAAACCATGCGCAGGATACCACTGGCTGGACCAACTGTGTGGAGCTTTTGTTTTGGCCTCCATTGCTATATGTAAAGATGTGTAGAAACTCCCCGATTTCTCGAAATCGGGTCACAAAGTCCCAAAAATGTCGAAAACAATTCATGCTCAAAGCTTCCAACAACATCTACTGAGAGGCCGGCTCGGCGATAAGCTCCTCACCATCGAAGGAAAGTTTGTCGTAGATGAACTTGCCTTGCCTTTGAAGAGTCAGAACGGTTGATTTGGGAAAACCTTCAACTACCAGTATGACATTCTCACATACTCTGACATTGGTGCCCCCACTTGAAATCGTGACTTGCCCCGTCATCGAGATAAACAAAGCCTCAAGCTTTAAATTGCCAAGGTCTGATGCCACGATCTGTCTTTTTGAAAAAATCTAAATCTTGAGGATTGGACCTTGGGCTGGTTCATCTCCATAAATGACAAGGGTGTATGGGTCAGCAACCATGGTCAAAGCACTTCGCCTCCGCCTCCAGCTTCAAGGCATGTGCAACATACATGTGGCCATGGTAACTTTGGCAATTCTCCACGTGTTTGCCTCATTTTCTTAGCTAAAATGGCACCAGAGCGTACATAGACCGGCACCTGTGACAGTATCATTGAGATTTGTCATCGATGAGGTGGTCTCAGCATGACAGCGCAACATTTTTTAAGCTCCGCGCCCGAGAAGGACTGGTCTTGCGGTGGTGCAATTTGCCACCAGCCAATGGTGCCACCTGCTACATCAAGGAACCGATGTCGCTTATCAGCTCATCACACACTCACAGGTACAAAATCGTCTCACGGTAGTTGAAGCATCCACCTGGGTATTCCAGAAATCAAACCAGGTACCCTTCGGCCTCAGGTCTTCAGTACATGCCAAGCTTGGGAATTGTTCCACGGAGCCAATGTTTGAGGTCACGGCAGGTAAACATCCACGGACCGTTCCCCAGCTTTGGTGATGGCTCTGACAAGCACGTCATTGCCCAACCTTACACATTTTCTCAAGTCTCACTGTATCTCTTGTTCATTCAGCCCCTCAACAACTTGAGGATGCTGCAAATAATGGGTGTTCTGGTGCTTGAATGCCTCACAAGATCCATTTCAGAAGCAGCATGTTTGACCTGAAGGAAGCATCTGTCGTAGTCATACATCTGCCAGGCCTCAAAATCTGAAGGGTCCGAATACCACACTGGCTGCATGATGGGGACGCCCCCATGAGCCCATTGGGCAAAGAGTGTGTACCTACACCCGATCCGTACCCACAATGTTGAAACAATCACATGGTCGATTGAATTTCAACTCCTCCGTCCAAAATCTGCCCCCTCAGACCCCTGGAGCACCAAAACGGCATCATCTGATATCGCACACTGACCTCTCATGAACCCATTGCCACTCGCATTCGATGTCATGTGATGGATGGCATGCCAAGCCTGATCCCGCATGTTTTGCGTGATCTCATCTCCAAGCATCCATGGTTCTCTCCTCTTGGTCCTGACAGCAGCTTCAAAACAAGCTCCAGGGTCCAATGCCAAACTACTTTCGACATCTGAAACCTTGAATCCGATAGAGACTACAAGGTCAACCAACCGCTTAGGCTTAGCGCTTGAATCCTCACTGAAGTACCACGTTTCAGACCTTTTTGCAAAGCCAACTGAGTCTGAAACTCTAAATGTGCATGGCCCCGATAGAAAGGATACCAAATACCAAGCTGATGCCACCTGACAAAAAACGTCTTCAGAAATCACAAAGTACAAGGTGATGCCGGGAGTATAGTAGCAGGATGAAAGAATTCAATTTAAGTAATGATATGATACCCAAAAGAAGGGGGGGTTCAACACCAAGAATCTAATGGCAAGGCACATTTATCACTTGGACAGCAAGTTAACGAGCTGTAGAAATTTAGTTCAACTGGAACTTGTGCTGCTAATCTTCTCTTTCAACCCTACGTGTTTAGATCATGACAATCAAGGTGTTGACTCCAAAGCTCGGGTCGACACAAAGTTTGTTGCAGTTGATGCTAAACACCACGAAATTACGGCTAAATAATTCCACAGCCTACGGAACAGCTCTGGCTCGGGGTCCTTATCTTGCACCAAAGTTTAGGAGAAGCAGCTTTTGTGCACTAAACACTGGGTGCCAAGCATAGAAGAAACCGGGAACATCAGCTCCAACAAAAGATGCACCACAAAGGCACAGCGACCTTGCCATGGATGACTGATAACTTATCCCTTGCAGTGATGGATTTGTGGCATTGGTTGGGGGAAATGAGTGCTGGACACCAACATCGGCACTGAAATAGCCAAATGTTCCCACCTTATCATAGCTTTGTGGCAGTAGAGTCCAACATTTCCTCACATTCCTCCGTTTTTCTTCTCTTGGAGATGACTTGTTTTTAAAAAACCATTTAGCCAAGAAGCTTTGCCATGTTATCACCCGTCCAAATGGCTCCGTGTTTGTGAGAGCCAGCAAAGAAGGAACGAGTCAACACGAAGGGACGAACCTCGAATTTCGCATTTTGAAGCTCCAAATCCAACTCTCCAAATTAGGGAAATATGAGATTTGGAGGTGGGTTTTTTGATGTTTTAGTAGCGAAGAATCAGTACAAAGAATGGTACTAGATATTGAATATCCTGTTGAGGTGACATTTGGAGATTGAAGTTCGAAAGAAATCCCTCCTCTCAGCAGCCCACATTTGGAGCTCTGGCCAACTGCCCTTCCACTGTCGCCTAAGCTGAGTCTCACCGAGAGAGATAGAACTGAGATGGCATGCCACACTCTGATATTGTGAGCTTTCCACCATGTGATGATAGAAACCATAAACCTCATCAAAGATCTGTCAGGTGCAGCTGTCAAAAGTTCACCCAACATCCCCAAAATGGGATGTTCCTGACGTTCTGTGACAACATCGACTTGGATCCTGACGTTGTGAACGTCCCGATGTTCGACCTGGCTTGACATAGGTTCACACATTCAAGATTTGCTGGTTCCAATTTGTGACACGACTGCAATCTGTTGGCCTTGTAGTCATTCTCGCTGCACTTGTGGAGATTATCACGTGGCCTGGGCAACTCAGAGTGATCTCCTTGAATCACAATCACTCAAAGCTGCATAAAGCTGCTAAGAGCCGTGGCATGGTAACCTCTGGACCGTTGAAGACACTCGGCCTGAATCATCTGCGAAGTAGGAAACTTCAACAAAGGGGCTAAGGATGGCTAAGGGATGTTTGTGGTGAAAACGAGGCCAACTTCCATGCCAACTGCCCAAACTTTGCCGTTGAGTTGTTAAGGCTTCCACTCATTCATGTCGTTCCATGTGTACAGATCCGGCCTTTCAAACCGTGTGCCAACCCCATGGCTCTCTATGATTTGAAGCTCAGGCACCTCAATCGAATGTCTATCCATGCCTGTTGTGTGGGTAGTAATCCATCCTGAAAAAGCTGGTCCAAAGTCTTCGAGCCTGGACAGTAGCCATGGCCACCAACAGCATGACCCTTCAAACAGATTGCTCATCCAATTTTCCAAGCCACATCTGTCAGCAGCCAACTGTCATATTTTTTGAAGCCCACGCCTCTGGATTGCAAAAATCTGGATAGGAGGAAGTCCCAGGCCAACACCAGCCTCTCATTTGGCACATTGACACCGGGCACTGGATATTTATCTCAGGATGTTGGCAACTAAGTTTCTTTGTGCCACAACTTCCAGAACAGAAAATAGCGGAAAAAAGCTGTGAGAGAGTCTTCAAAAAATAGCTTTTAGAGGATTAAGGCATATCTGTTTGAGCACCATCTCAAAACAGGCCGAGCTCCACCATCATAAAGCTGTTTGTCTTTGGTCTTTGTGAAGAAGTCGTGCGACTGAACCATCCACCATAATCCACGACATGTTACAAGGGCAAAACATGAGGTCATTGGCTTCAAGAGCATTCTTCATTGACAAATCTGTGAAGCAAAAGGGAACATCGAGGTCCATCCTCCAATTTTGAAGTGTGGTGTGATAAATGGTCCAGTACATCGTAAAGCGGGTTTCAATATTAAACTGCCTGCATCTTCTTGTACACATCGTACCTGCCATAAATGATTACATGGTCCTCAAAAATGCTTAAGGGGATGTAAGTTGCAATGTTGACTTGACTATCTGGAATCAAATAGGCGCACCCCGTATCTTTCTTGATGTGAGGGTCGATAATTGTCACCAACTTGCGCCCAGACGCCTGGTACCAGGAAACGGTTTGGAGGAAAGCTGCGGACAGTTGGGGATTCCGCCTCTAAAGCATCCAATAGCTTATCAGCTTGACCAAAATGAGTTGGATGCCATGTGAAGTATTTCTTGCCTGAGCCAAAAACATGCAAATGTGAAAATGTCTCTCAGAAATTTGTAGGATACACAAAAAATGAAAGAGGATTTCAAGGACTGAGAAGTCCACTGTCAGTGTGTTCAATGTCAAGCCATAGGACATCGTAGGGGATGTCGTGTTGATCAAATTTCCTTCAAGAACGACAAAAGAGTGGCATTCCAATGAAATAGCGACAATCCAATTACCCCCCAGAAAACTAACATGACAATGGAAAGTCACCATTTGCAATAGGAGATACATCTTCAAATGGTTGATTTTCCATTGTCATGTTAGTTTTCGGGTGTGTAACTGTGTAAACAATTAAACGGAGATCTGCATCGGTCCTGTTCACACTAATTGAGTCATCAACATCAACGTAATTCCACCTTGACCTCATAGCAAGCAGCAGGAGCAACGGGTCAAAGGGTCTCGTATAGTAAAGTCTGAGTGCATCACTGGTGCTTTCCAATAGTTGCAAGTGGAGGAAATCGAGGGAACCTCAAGCTGACTCAAATGAGAACTGTCCTCATCTTCAAGCAGCTGAAGCGCAGGCTCACTCTGTATAATTACATATCTGGTGACAAGTTTTCATACCACAAACAGAAACATACAACTATTATTATGTAACACATACACACCATACAACTCCTGTAAGTAAAATGAAGTTCTGTAAATTGCTGCAACTCTAAGTATCTGGCCCCGTAATGGTGTGATACCTTCACTTCGGAGAAATCACCGGATGAAACAGGCTGTCGTTATTGGATTCCAGTCATGGGGTGGCCTTTGAAGGACATCTTGCGGTCCAGGACCCGCCAGGAAAAACCTGCAACTTGGAAACCGCTTCTTCCGATGTTCTGATTTTTGACATATGATTCGTTCTGAAAATGCAACATGAAAACGAGAATGAAAAGATCCTTTTGCAAAGTCTGAAGGTTTCATTTCGATTTCTTGGACTTAGAAATCCACAAATGGAATCAACATAGATTTGAAACTGAAAGCTTTTGTAGAGGACTTTTCAATGCATGAACAACCAGGGCTCCAACATATCCATGATGCCAGACTCAAAAAGCCACCAGCTGCGTGTCTCTGATCCTTGACAGAACCATCAAGTCACAGCCTTACCGGTTTTCCCATTCGAAAATCATTCCACCATCTTTCCATCACCAAAATGTGCCTTGATTTTCCACGTGGACAAATCCTTCCGACCTGAAATTCAAAGTTTCTGGTCAAAAGAGTTCTTCATTGACCGTGCACCAAGGTTCTGACGGGTTTGGAAAGAAGAAGCCAGAAGCATACGCTTCACCAGACCTGATGCTTGGTAGCAGAAGCTTGTCCACTCAAACATGGATGAACCAACAAACTGAAACAAAATTTGGACCACCCTCACTGACTGAGAATCTGGCTTTTTCTTGGGATGATGGATCGCAGTCACCAGGGGAATCTTAGAAAACCAATCAATACAAAGCAAATTTCAAATGTAAAAAATGTGACAAAAGGTTCCTTAGAATCGATCCAACACATCCAACAAATGGGCAGTTTCTCATAGTGTTTGCGACTCCTCAGCTGAAGCTCCAGCTGCTCCATAAAGAGCCATTGGAACATCTAACGCCTCAGCTGGACACTGGCTATGATCCAAGCTGATGGCTAATTTGTTTGTGTCAAGTCACTCATGTGAAGCAGTCTATGCCTATGCAGCTGTTTGCGGATCCTTCAGGAACCTGGTGTTGTCCTACGAGCCTGCTTCCGCGATGGTGCTATGTCAGTTAGAATTTCTGTTTGCCGGACGAGGGGCTCTCATGATCCATCATGATTCAATATCAAGGGCACTGGCAGTGCGACCGAATAATCTCTAAATATCTCTGAATTCCCTCGGCCTCTGACATATTCGAAGACATCCAAGTTGAAAAATCTATAAGGCCTCAGTTCCAACATTGAGCTTTCAACTGTTCACATCTGCCATCCAAACCTTCACCTCAATCTACTGATCTACCTTTGAGGCCACGACTCCGCCAACTTATTCTCTGCTAAACCCAAACCAGTCGCATGCTCTGCGAGCCCGAAGATGTCATTTGCCCCCTGCAGTTCGAGACAACTGCCAAGGTATGGCCGAAAGAAGAAAGCCAAGCAATTTGTCATTCTAGGGGGCTCGTTAGAAGATGTACCAATACAAAATACATGACAGAAAAATTAAAAAATAGAATTCTGGAATAATATACTTCACAACTTTTTATTCACATTCATTACAACTTGTAAGTGCCAAAACTCAGATCAACCAATCTCCTACACAACATCCTCACCATAGACGCATTAGATCTCAAGCTGAAAGTACTTAAAGCAGTCCTCAAAGCTGACGTCAATACCAACTCCTGCAGGACCACGTGGTTTGCTGTCAGTGTGTCCGCCAAAGCTTTCCTGCCAGCTCTGAAAACAACCGTTTTTTTCTCCCTAGAATCTCTTGGAGGTGCTTGTTTCAACTCATTTCAAGGTGAGATTTCTGACTCCATGCCTTTTGCCGCTCCTCAAACAAATCTTGGGAGTCAACATCCGTAGCATCTACAAGGCCTGTATGAGGCTGCCTCGGCATGAGGCATTGCAGTTGCAATGCTTTCATCTCACTTGTTGGTCTGGCCTCCTTCTGGTGAAACATGGTGCAATATCAAGGTGATCAAATTAGAAAACTACACATAGACTATAGGGTCAAAACATGCCAACGCTGCGAGCCCTTCAACCGATATCTCTCAAAGTTCAAGAAGTGCCGGGAGTTGAATTTCTGTACCACCTGTGGCCGATTGACCAATGCTTGACCTCTTGGTATTGAGACGACAAGTTGCAACTATCCACCGGTGCTTCAGTTGCGAATCTAGCATGGCCACCGTGGCTACTACAATCTTCGTTAAAAAAAACTAGTAACTAGCATTAGCATTCACAGGGACTTCGTGGAATTTGCGCCTCCTCATTGACCAAGAACTCCAGTTCAAAAGGGCTATGTCTCAGCAGCACCTTTTGAAGCAGCTTGGGCGTCTAGCAGCTTAAAAGCGATGAACTCTCAAAATCATATTTTTGAAGAATGGAATCATCTTCCAAATTTCAACTGACTTTTATGGGTTCCATGTTGTTTTTCAGGGATTGTACAGTGACTCGGAGATGCAAAATCCAACCTACCTGAAACGAACATGGAAAGGGACACGGGGGCTCTGCAGGAGGAGTGTAGTCTCCATTTAGTTTCAAAAAGATTGAGAGGGAAGAAACATGATGAAGAAACTGTGGAAGAGATCCTTTCCAATAAAAGTGGGAACCTGGCACGCCAGTCAGATCAGGAAAAAGTTGCACACAAAAGACTCATGCAGCTGGCTGACCTTGCAATCTCCAGCAGTGACTTCCGTCACTCCACCGAGGTCCTTCAAGGAGACCTTGGAATTTCAGTGCGCCATGATGGATCTCACATCCACCAACCATATCGGAGTACTGGCAGGAAGTATCAAAGTGAGGCGGTGGCTGCGTCCTTCTGAAGTTCCTCCTCTTTTCTCACCACATCCTGAGATGAAGATGGGAATGCAACTGGTTGTATCCAGTGATTCCTTACAAATGGGCCCTACAAAGGATTGGGCTCTACATTGCCATCAAGTCACGCCAGCTGTTAATTTAAAGCGGGGATGCAACGGTTCCTGGCTTGTAACGACAAAGAGCTGTAGCATGGCCAATGAGGCCATGAATGGAATTCTGGCCTCCTCTGTGATGAAGGTTCTGATGATGCCAGACTTGCTATCCACATCGTTCAGGAAAAAGCTCAGCTCCAATTGCAATGGCTTGACCTCTGCGGCCCATATGTCAGAGAACGGAGAACGTCAGAGTTCAGAGGACACGTCTGAAAAAATCCTTGAGAATCCAAACGGTCTTGTCATTGACAAACCGAAGCTTTGCCTCACTTCAATGCAATCATCAAGGCAAGTTCCATCGTCAAAGAGTCAAAGAAAACGTTGACTTTTTCAAAAGAACACACAAAACAAATTACGACAAATATCATTCACATAGCAAGCCTGCAACTTATGCCCTTGGAGCTTGATTGAAGTTGGCTCCACCGAGTGAACTACAGTTCCTCGCATCGCCAACGAATCACAGGTAGGGATGGTAAGGACACATCAACATGAACGACATAAACGACATCATCGCGAAGCTTAAGGATGCACTGAGTCGCCTGGTTCACCCCGCACCTGGCATTTTTTTTTGCTGGCAATTGTGATGAAATTTCAGTTGAGATGTTTGAAACAGCCACATGATTCACATTTCGAGTAAAGGAGTGGCAACCTTGTCAATGTACTTGCGATATCTTCGACAGAAAGAGCCTTGCCTTGGAAAGTGACAAAAACCGAGTGAGTTTCCAAGTGTGAAGCAAATCTCGTGTTGGAAATTTCTGAGCCTTGAGCTCACAGGTTCTAAACTTTGACTTGTCAACAGCAAAGGGACTACATGTCAAGCCTGGGCCAAGAGTGGCATGGAGACATGATCAGAAAAAAACACAAATAGACAAGAACAAAAAACATATTATGGCACATGGAATGAAATGCAGCATGCAAGCCTGCCAGCAGTAATGCGCGTAAGGCCAAACGACCCATGCTGGACTCCAAAATCGAATGAGAACTCTTTTTGCACTTGTTGTGGCTTGTGCTTCATGTTCATGCTGAGTCTGTACCTTTGTTTTGTGCCGATTGCACCATACGATCGTGATTGCTGCCCGATCAAATCGTTTTGCTTGTGACAGGGTGCGACCTACGCAAAGAAGCAATGCAAAGTTTGGCTCAATGACATACGCAGACTTACTGTATAAGTTAGGGGGTGCGT
>DF241488.1:6064-74803 GCA_000507305.1 Breviolum minutum Mf 1.05b.01
TCATCATCATCATCATCATCATCATCATCATCATCATCATCATCATCATCATCATCATCATCATCATCATCATCATCATCATCATCCTCATCCTCATCATCATCCTCATCCTCATCATCATCATCATCCACAAGGAGCAACAACATGTCAACCGGGGGTGTGCAGCTGGCAAATGAGCCACTTTACATGCCGATCCTCAGCTCCACGAAGTGCAACCGGAGATGTTTCAGGTACAGCCTGACAAAAGATCTAAGCTTAGCAATCCGACTGGGATGATCCGGAATGAAGACATACTGTTGATGGAAGAAATCCGGCCGGCTAACCACCTGGGATGTATACTGTAAATAATGGGATGAACAGATAAACTACCAACTGGTGCAGGATTTCTTCCGTCAACAGTATCATGAATCATCATGGTAGTTTCATGATGTTCCACTGTTTCATGTGAAATTCTTCAACAAATCACTTCCAGCACTATCAGCTTGCAGCCAAACAGGCCCGTCCTGTCTCACTGCTGGGACGGCCAGAGAACCCTGCCGCTGCTGCTGCAGCCCTGGTTGCATGCCTCCTTTCTCCTGGATCTTGGTCTATGTTGTATCATGACATGGAAATCCAAAATTTAGAAACCGTCACAGATAGCAACTGAGAAGCTTCTTTCATTATTGCTTTTCTTGAAACCTGCCTTTTTTAACAAGAAATAGATGCAAGCTTCAAGTGCTCCTCTCCAGCCTTCGGTTCGTTGATCTTTTCAGGTCTTTTCAAATCTCTCTCTGGAACAGCCTGTTCAAGTCAAACATGCCACCATGGCAGCCTGGATCAGGACACTTCGCCCAAACTAAATTGAAGGTCAGAGTGCTGGCATGGAATGCATGAAACGTTTCTCCAGTGAATCCCGTTTCCTTTTTCTTAAAACTTCCGGGAAATCGTCCCCGAAGTGGCACAGCAGCATATATCTCCATCCCCAATCTCTCTGTTCCTGGATGGCTTCTTTCACGTCGACTTTGGATCTCGGAGAAGTTCGAGGAGACGTTCGAGGAGAAGTTCGAGGTGATCTTGCTTTCGACTCCTTCTTGGCGACGCAAAAAAAACCTCTTCGTCTTGGTGGTTTGGAAGAAATAGAATTGAGATACCACGAGCATTGAAGGTGGTCTTAGTCAATCCGAATTATTCCACATTGGTAAAACATTTCATAGCAACATGACAGTATCACGGCACACAAAATTTCGAAACTTTCTGAGACTTCATGAACGGATTTGGACGAAAAAAAACACCTGAAAAAATCAGGTCCTTCACAGCTTCGGTCATGTCTTTTTCAATGACTTTCAAATCAGCTTCCTGCTGTGCCAACAAACGTGAGGCCTTTCTCCTTGGAATCTCAAACGGCCAACACTCAACCAGCCCGAATCATTGACTCGGGGTAGTTTTCGTATACCAAGCTGACTTGTTGGTATCCCTTACAAGCCATCATTACGAAAAAGAGTTCTGTTGGGTAAAGGTGTTACAACTACCCAGCATTGGACATTTAATCTTCTAATGTTCATCTCAAGGTGCATTTAAAGGTGGAAAATCAACTCTACCCCAGAGGGCACTCTATAGCATTGATAGCTCAGAAAGTGTCTGAGTGAAGGACATCCTCTCAAGCGCTGCAATCACATCTTCATTTTTAGTCTTTCGTGCCTGGAATCTGTCAGAATTTGTTTTGCAAAGCTCTATCATTCACTTGGCCTGGCTCAATTCGTGACAGATGGAACTCACAGAAAAATTCGCATGATGAGCTTTGACAGATGAAGTTGCTTCATACACAAAGCTGGATATGACCTATTCAGTGTTCTGCTGTAAGGTTCCGGGCGTAGTCAATGGGGCCTCGAACATGAGCAGAATTAACAACATCAAAAAGGTCAGGTGACTGGAAACGAGATCTTATCAATGGGACTTGTGCTCGAAGTTAAAATTTGATACTGCAATGACAGCAAGTATTAGAAAGTCAGAAGTCCATTCTCCGAGGCTGATATTGTTGGATTTGGTCTTCAACAATGAGAGCATTTGACTCGACAAAAAGATGAAATGACTTCTAAGTGTGTGGCGTTTTCCATTTTCGTCTTTCTGGTCAACATCTGTTGCCTTGCAAACAAATCATGCCATGATTTTTGTTGTCAAGGCTGAAACGTTTGATGATCTGGCTTCTAATGTTGGACATCAATTTAATTCAGCATTCAGCTTTCTTTGATGGGGATTCCTCGTGTCATGAGATGGCGCAACAATGGCCCTTGTCGATGTGAACACGAAGTGTTTCCAATCGCAACGAGATATTGTTTCGTTTGGGTCTGCCTCTTGCAATCTACCATCGTGTTGTCAAGTGCTACAAACATCATAAACCCATCTTTGATAGATACATGATGGATTAATATACCCAAAACTTTTCAGATGAATCATGATGAATCATCAAATTCATTTTGAGATAAATGATGTCATCCCAAAGTTTGAAAGTTTCCCCAAACCTGAAAATGTCCATTTGACCAACAAAACAGCTGGTTTTTTCAATGCAAAAAAAATCTCAGCTTCCACACCAAATTTGCAACGAGTTCTACAACCTCAGTCTTGTTTGGAATGTAAGAGGCTATGCATCACCTATAATCATATCCTTATCACGCAGCATTCACGCTTTGACTGAGTGGAACAAAAATCGCCTGGATGGGAAATATAGGATTAGATATATATGTACATATGATATATATATATATATATATATCAGGAGTGGCTTGATTCTCAAATCAACATCAATAACTACACATTTTATATCATTTTACAACTTTAAAATCAACATCACATCCCGGCCAGAGTGTAGCGACCATCAGTGATTGGTGATTGGATAATAATTCAAGTCACATCAACAAATCATAACAAATCCCTTCCACCCCATCTGCCGCTGGACGGTAACCTGCCTCGGGGTCAGTGACACATTCTGCTGCATAATGCAGCAAACTGTAACCTGATGGCAGGTTTAGACCCCTGAAGTTTGACATTGTTTCACCTGAAAAATCGGCCAAAAAAAAGGAGATTTCGAACTTGGAAACCATCATTTTCAGGTGAACCATTCGTTTAACTTTGGGGGTGTACAAAAAAATTGTCAAAGATGGAGAATCGTACATCATTTTTTTCCTGGCCAGTAATTTTCGCAGACTGAGAACATAAGTTTCAATTTATCACACGCTGTAGTAAAATTCTATTGAATAATTGGACGATATCAATATAGGAACCCAAATTGCAATCGATGTTCGAGAAAGCATTTGTCATTGATTCTCATTTCGAACCAACCAACTGAAACATTTCCATCTGAATATTGGATGGCTAACAAGTTTCGGGAATATCAGTTCTTAGATGAATATCCCAAGATAGCAATGTTAATCTGAATAATGGATGGCTCAAGTGGGATTCCAGCACTGTTGATTACCATTCTTCCAAATCTATCGGATGTTTTTGCGATGCCAATCCAAGTTGGCCTCGATTCCATTTGAAGGCATCCCAACCATTTCCTTAGGTTTTTGACAACCCCTGCAAAGGATGATGAACCAATGCCAGTGATTGAAACAAAATGGTCAGCAGGTATTTGACAACCACTAATCCGACTGTTGGAACTCAAACTTTGTCACTGTCATTTTCGGTCTGACACTGCTCTGAAAACAACTGAGCTCGATATGAACAGGTACCTTTGAACTTCTTAGTAATCTACAACTGCAGCTAGTAGATATAGATTCATTTATATTTTCTATATATATGTAAAAACAACAAATAAATCATCTTCAAATATTTCTACCATTTGTAACATCAACAAATCATCATACCTAATTCCTTTATGCTCCCTTTTTATTTTGACATTCTGCCTCTGCTTCTTGTAACAACGGGAATGACGCATACGACCGACCCTTCCTCGCTGTACAAACCCAGTTGCGAATCACGGGTTCCAAACTTCGATCCTCGACGGCCAAGCGACGGAAATGAGTTCAACGATGGAAATGATGGATGTTGTTTTCTTTTCAATTAACCAAGCAAATGACCATGAATTAGACATCTTATCTTATCTATATAATCGTAATTGGTTCTTAATAATCACGAAATTTGCTCTCCATATGTATGTTTGTATATTATCGTTTATGCTTTTATCCGTGTGTACCATATAGCTGTGTTTAAATGTAAATCTCTTGCATGTTCAGTAGAACGATGTCTCTTTTTTGTTCACAAATTACTAAGGGATCGGCAATGGCATCATCATCCACAGAGACGAATTTGGCCATTTCTGGAAACATCAGTGAACATATGAAGATAACTCATAGATTCAATGGCATTTGCATGGTGCACTAAATGATCTTTCACGTTCTGAAGGGCAGGTGGATGATGTTGTCACCCATGTTTCGTCTGGTAGATTTCATCTCAATTTCACCAGCTTCTCAGCTTTAAACAACGTGCCAGGCATACTGATCATGGCAGCCCATTTCAAACGCACTTGCGCCTCACAGTTACGGATCCAAATGGTGTTTGGCAAGGAATGAAGATATGTTTGAAGCAAACAACGAGCAATTTTGTGACACTTTTTTTTTGTGTGTGAAAAAAACACTGGGGGAATTGGGGAATTTCAGGGAACACATCACTTGAATTTCAGGGAACTTTCTTTCCAATCGTAAAACAAAAATCTATGAGAATCCAATTGGCCTTTTTTTTGGAACCCACAGACTGCTGCATTCTTCCAGCAAATGGTCCCAACAAAGCAATCAAACTTGCTAGTTTCATCCATGGGAAATCTGGAAATTTCGGAAGCTTGTGGTGCTAAAAGTACGATGCCTTGAGCTTCTGGTTCATTCCTTGAAGATGTTCAATCCGACCTCAAGGTGGACATGGGGGGCACTGACAGTTTTTACCACCTCAGAGACGAGTGCACGCTCAAATTTGATCCAAAAATAAAACAATAAAGATATGTCCTGGATCTGCCGCTTGACAACTGCCCAGCTAATTAGCTTGTTCTGAACAAAGCAACGCACTTCCTAAAGGAAAAAAAACACTAAAACATGCAGGTGACTTATTTCCCTGAAACGCTGTATCGAGAAAAATCGGAGGGCAGGCCATTAGGTCACTTAGCTCCGTTTTTCTTCCAACAATTCTTGCCCAGTCACGCTCCAGCTTCGAAAGTTCCTCTGGGGCATTGCTGCCGGTGCCACTGACCGCAGCACTGGCCAGCTCAGTACCTATGACGTTCGAGACGTTCGAGGGGCGAACGTACGTCATGGATTGAAGATGCATAGGTCTTTTTCCTGATCCCTTTGGCATTCCAGCTTTTTTTTCCAAATCTGCACAGTCAATGCTTGATCATCAAATTCATATCAATACTACCTGACTTCAAACTCTTCAATTTTAGATTTCTTCATATTTTCTCACAATGAACCGTGTTTGTCCTATTGAATCTTTCTTGGGAAAAAATATGTTCTTGGAGCGACATTACCTTGGCATCCCAACATGCGCCAGTGTATGCCACTAAGAGATGATCAAATCCTGGGCGATTGCGAATTGTGGCTACATCCAGAAAAACAAAACGTTATGTTTCTTGCCATTTTGAGGATACCAATAAATAGGACTTAAAACATCCACGAAAAACCTTTCTTAACATAGTTCGATGGTAAAAATCACTCCTTTTTAACATTCACATTTAATATGATCGAATCCATAATTAGGAGGGATGGAGTGTGAAACCTTTCTCATGCTTTCCGATGATTTCCGGAACATATGCCCAACAAGCAGCTACATTGATCTACCCTTCCTCTCAAATTCTCTCCTGGCCAAACACCCTTTGAATATGAACTGTTGAAATTTTTAAGACATAATTTCATGGTCGAAAAGTTCAAACATTTTGGACAAGTGAGAAAAACTCCAGGAGCGTGAGCCTTGGAAAATGACAGAAACGATGAAGACTTGGGAGACAAACAACTGATCTATTTCGGCAGCCTGAGCTTCTCCACTTTGGTGATATACATTTTCAGAATCCTCCCTCTGACAGCCTCTGAGTTTTCAGAGTTTCTGAGTCAAAGACTCTCCTCTTGAAGTTTCTTTTCATCCTGGCTTCTTTTGGGCTGGATTGATGCCAAATTTGATTGCTGATCAACAAATTGGTGACAAGGTGTGGGAGGCAATGAAGATCAGCTGCGGATGACTGTCTACGACAATATCCATAATTTTGAAGATCTAATGAATGTATAATATATCCCTATCAATACGTACATCTGTAAACATATATGTATATATATATACATACATATTTTTGTTTCCTGGAAGCCACATGACCCTTGTTTTGATTGTGAAAGACCTTGTTTTTGAGGGTCCAACCCCCAAAACAAAGGACAGATGGGTTCTAGGCATATACATACATGTACGTCAAACATGTTGCATTCCATCCTTGAAAGCTCCCTGGGCGCCTGTGTTTCATCAGGTAGGCTTGCTAAGAGCAAGTTGGCCGCACAGTACTGGCGACGTTTGGACTGGACCCCAGGGTTTTTTTGGGACTAGGAAAAGAAGCGATAAACCAATCAGACGTCAGTTCATGTGTTGAGGCCCAACCAAGTCCGCTAGGGAAAAGTTCATGATAGACTGGAAGTAATAAACCATTGATATTCACAGAAACATTTCGCTAGAAACAACAAGTTTATAATACATGAGTCACAGAGGTGACATCGTTTCATCGAGGGCCCACATGAGGTTCAGAATTCTGTGGACTACGCTACCCTGGCCTGGAAGGATACCTCACTCTCCTCCTCATCTTCCGCCGCGTTAAGATGCACTGCCACCATGCTCTCTCCACCCTTCTCCTAGCATCTTGGATTTAGTCACATGGCAGTGGCTGGTGAAGCAACGTTGATTCATCTTGACACCAGCTTTAGATGAGGGCGTATGATCACATGGTTATACACAAAACAGTCCGAAAATTTTCCTTAAGAATGCCAGATGCATCAAAATGCCCCCATAGTATGAAGCAATGTCACATGACACATGTGAAACAACCAAGCGGCCTCCTTGTCTTTTTCCTCTTGAATGACCTCTGCACATTGAATCATGCTATGAAATTGAGGAACTGAGGCATTAAACCGAGCCATTGAAAGGGTGGAATGCCATTGCTCGACAGTGCTCACTTCAAACTCGAAGCAAAAGGTTTAGACTTTTTTTTCACGATACTTTTTTGTTCCCAAGACATGGGAAAAAACATTCCGAATACGTGATCTGGGTAGATTTAAAACTATATGATCTTCTCATGATTACATCACCAAACCTCCTGAATGTTCAGCTTTGGGGGTTCGAAGTTCCCTTACCAACTGCCATCTCCAACTTCTCTTTGTCACAGCTGTCACTTGAGTTGGAGGTCCATGCCTGGTTCACAGAATCTGCCAAACTGGGAAGTTTCTGAAGAAGAGAAATGACGATGGTCAAACCTCAGGAATCAAGTTCTGACTTAAGGGATAGACAGAAGACAAAACACAGTTATTCTCACCTGAAATTTGATATTTTTTGTTCACTTGTATAATGAGTGATGCTGTACGCGTCAACCTACAAAAACTTTGAGGATCTTTTTCGGGATCTCGTTTTTTTTGGTTCCAGGCCTAAATTGGGTGAGATGTTGTGGTCCACAAATTGAGACATGCAAATGATCTAAAGGATAGGGTCCAGCAACCATTCGGAACCATTGAGGGCTTAACTGTAGAATACCCAAAAAATATATGACAAACATGTTGAAGATGGGAGCGATGTAGACATTGAAATGATATGAAATGATTTCAAGCTAGTATTTCATGTTGTATCAGGATGTTTTCCCCAGGTTGTCACGTGAAATGTGGAAAGCATCCTTTCTTATCTCACCTTAAAACCAAATCGAAGTCAGGTCTTGAACTAAGCTTGGAGCAAAGGTGTCGAATGGAAGTATCCCTGCCACGTGACAAAATATGAGAGGCTTTGGGAAATGCAACATCTTTAGCTATCTGAGTAGTCCCTATCCAAGCGGATCGACAAAACAACACATCACAAAACGGATCAAGAAATCATTGTCTTAAAACTGAAAATGTTCTTCTTTTTGGCCAAAAATACTCAAACACTTCCACCAAATCCTGATTAAGACCCACCAAAAGCTTGCCGGCTGAGCGTTGCATCCTGAGCTGCTAGAGCTGTGCAAGGCTACATTTTAAGGTACGATAACAAACCGACCGGGTGAATTGAATTTTGAAAAATACCAAGTATCCAACCATCAACTCAACGATTTTCAACTGTCTGCAATGGTCACTTTTCTTTGAATCTACTGGTGCTTTCTTGCTCCTCTTTACCTACATCTGCTGTATCTCTCTAGAAATGTAGAGATCTCGAGTTGTTCTACAATCATTGAACTGAATCCTTGATCATTGCCATCATCTATCTATTTGTTTGTATCTATTTCGATCTATTTCGATCCATTTCCTATGATTCCATTGGTGCAAAACAACTCCAGTCCTCCGAAAAGATGCTGACCTCAGATTTGTCGATGGCTTTCGGGGCTTCGATTCGTTCCAGTTGTTTGTGTTGTACAAATGCTCAAGTTGTTGATATCATCAGAACCGAAACTTAGAAATACCCATCAGATATACAATGAAGGGTGGTTTTTATGTGTTTTTTTCAAAGAACTGGGGGTATGAAGCGCAGCTGACATCTTTGATGATGCCAGAGAACTCCAGTACTATTTTCTTACAGCTGCGGTACCTTTTCAACAATCCTCACCTATCCTTGGTTTGACTGTTTCATCATCACTCTTCCGTGGGTTTCCGCGCCAACAGATGTCTGAAGAGATCGATGCCCAACTCTTTGCAATCCTGACGTCTCTCATGGCACAACCAACTCAGGCTCACAAATAATCGCCGACATGACGCATGCTTCAGGTTGTTTTCATACTGCATTCATCATGCCCCCCGGCCAAACGTTTAGCCATTAAGTTAAGGTTGCTCATTTCACCATCTGCCGGCGTCCAACTTGCGTCAAATGGTTGCTCCTGTCGCTCATCCAACCAATCCTCTGCATTTTCATCATTCAGCATGGAGCAAACTAAAGCCTTTGAGCAGCACGAAAAATTGCAGCTGCAAATTGTCCCAAGGTGTTTTGAGGTGGAAAGTGGCTGAACAAAAATCATTGCAGACTTCAACACTTACAATCCTGAATTACCTTGATACAAAAAATATCACATGAGAGTCATTTCAGTGAAGGAAAATATCCGTCAACAATGTTTGGGAATCTGGTTCCGGATCGTCAAGAACCTTGTCGTCCACACTGAAATCATTCCTAAACATACCAGAACTGTCGCTGCGGCAAACTTGCACTTCACAACTCCAGAGTGATCATGTCAATAGACAAAGACTTTAAGAAATCAATTTGATTGAAATTGAGAAAGCATACTTGCTTTTGGAGAAAGTGGTGCCACATGGTGCTACCTTCTATTTCAATTATCTTCTATTCGGTATAGGCATGGAAAAAAGGACAGAAACAACAGAAATCTGAGGAGAAAACCAATGGATGTCGTTTTCGACATTGCGTTGCTTGCACTTCGCGCAAGGCCTCAAGGGGTAGCAAACGAGTCACTAGTCCTTTTGGACACTTGGATCACTGAAACCCAAGAAAATCTGGAATAATTCTTCGCCATGCTTTATAGCGGTTGGCTTTATGGGTTGGAGTTTGCATTATTTTGCATTATCCTGCAAACCCATGCCACAACGGAAGTCGTTGAAATGCCGCGACTTAAGGTTTTAAGATTCCCGGCAACCTGAAGCCCATTTCGCTTGCAAATCACCTCATATAGCCTTGGTCGTTTGATTCAACATTCAACGCTCACTCATACTGCCTTGCTAAAGAGATTTTTCTTTGACATCACAACGAAGCATCTTTATCCCCTTCTGAATACTAATAGACTAATAGGTTATAGATGAAACGGGACAAATATCTTGAGGGAGAAGACGAATCAGAGAGTTGTCTCAAGCCCAAATGTGTGAGGGATCTTTTTGAGAAGTCCTGACCATGGAATGAACCACCCGTGGAACATTTTGTGCACAAAATCATAATAGTCAGAGTCAATGAGGGCCGCACAAGTGCTCATTCTTCGCCTTAGGAAATTCGTGTCGCAGAAATGATGTTTTCACCAATCACGTAGGTAAACTATCGTAACCTATTTCCCGCTGCAGGTTTTGTTTTTGGATACGATTCTGCTTCGACAAGGCACTGCATTGAGAAGCTGCAAATAAGCGCTCTCACGAGCACTCTCTGTTGCAGCCTGACTCTGGAACTGCATAACGTTTGCCCATTAAATCAAAAGGGCTGCAAAAAAAGCGTTCCTTTCGGAAAGAGAGTTGAAATAGAAAATCAGTCAAGCCACCTGAAGATCGTGTTTCGATAAATTTCCATAAATTTCCACTGACAGAAACACTGATCCCACCTCCAGTGCAGCTACCAAACTCATCGCCACTTCCGACACTTTGCGGAGGTGGAGTTTCACCGGAAGCTGCTGAAGCTGCTCCAAGGATTTTGAAAGATCTGCCTTCGTTACAATGACTGGTGCTGCACCAGCACCAAGTGTGAAAACAAAGGATTCCTCCTGGCAAAAGAACTTGAAATCTTCTGAACATAACTGACATCACTGCATCTGGCAAAACATCATCATTTCATGGCATTTTTTCTATGCTTCTTTTCTTTTTTGGCCGCCAAAGAGTCTTTTTTATTTGACAAGTAAAGCTAAGTAAACCCTTCCCCAGGGTCCAGCGGAGCATCGCTTCGGAGGCCCAGCTTTTGACAGGCTTCTTTGACCTTCCCGAAAAGGAAGGGTTCTTGTTAAAACACCAAGGGTTTTTCCCCACGCAGAAGAGTTGGATGTGTTTCAAAATTTTCAAACGTTGCAAAGTTATAGAACATCCATCTCCAAATCATCTGAAAATCCGTTAAAAAAAAAACAGTCCCACATCTTAGCGAAAATTGCTTTGGGATAAGAATTTTTTCATCCATCTTTTTCCCTTATGAATCTGTTGATTTATCTATCAACGTCGCACAATTTTGGTGTTGGAGAGATTTCCAGCTTCAACATTCACCCACCTCTTCGGCCAAATTCTTCCTGATCGAGGCTCGAGGTAGCTGCCGTGGCACTGGAAATCAAAGGGCCAGGGGGATCCCCTAAATCTAAACCACTGTCAACCACGGAATAGTAGCACATGATTTTTTATCTTTTGATCTTGGAAGATTGCCAATCCTAGAGTACTGTTCAGAAAGTGGAATTTGGACGGCTGATTGCTGCTTAATATTCTTGTAAAACAACATAGGACGGCATTGTCTTTGGGTCAAGCATTCATACCAAAGTGGGGCTGCATGCCACCCGAAACACTGGAGCTTCAAGGCTCCACCCACACGCTCGGCTGGACATTTTTCATCATGTTGCATCTATCCCACGTGGCGCTTCTTTCCAAGACCACACCTGAGTGGTGAGAAATCATGGATGGATCTTCAAAATGCATGGCATGTCATGGCTGGTGAAATGTTGAAGTTGATCTTGGATCTACCAAAATCAAACATGTTTTTTTTTCCCCGCCTGTCAAACACTGAGCAAAAAGCGCACACTACCAAACAAAAAATCTTGACACACTTTCCGTTCTTTCACAAAAAATGCTGCGCAACGTCCAAAAAAACAAACCCCGGGATTTGTTTGTTTGGAGAGTGATTCAAATCAACAAAAACCAACCCAAAACCTGACAACCACCGACTTGGGGACCCGAAACCTGACAAATAATGCAAGTGGGTAGGATGAAAACAAGTGCTGCCAGTTTGGGAGGCCGTGTCAATAAGTACAAGCCAAGTAGGTTCACGGCACTTTGAGCTACGGTGCTGAAGGCCATGACGACACCGAATTGATCTGAAGGATAACGTTGTGCAATGTAGGTAAATTGGAGGCTATACGTCACAGTCTGCAACCAATTCAGGGATAACAACGTCCACCATTGATAGGACATGGGTAAAAGCCAGAGAGATAAGACTGATGACACCACTGTACTCCACAGAATCTGAACTGCAGGGATGAAGCCGTAAGAATCAATCAGCATACCTATGCAAGGTGAAAAAAGAAAAGTCGCGTTTGATACCAAAGGCATCCAAATGATAAATGTCTGAACTGCCTGCTGGTCCCCTATCGTGGCTTTCAATGTTACTTCTTGTAGAAAAGTGCCAGAACACCAAGCGCCACATGTAGCTCCCAAGGAGAATGCAGACAAAAACAACCAGGTACGCGTTAGTTGAAGTGGAACTAAGCAATTCTTGCAAGCTGCCAATGCTCTCGGTTGCCTCTTTATACAAAGCATCTTTGGCCAGGAACAAGTCGGCGTCTTCACGGAGGTATATGGTTCATTGGGATAGCATACAAATGTCAAACACATCCCAACTGCGGTGATGAGTTCATAAGCCTGGAAAAATGCATCGAAATGGATGAACTTCAGAAGGGTGAAAATGAAGCCTGCAAATTGATACGCGCCACTCATCATGGCAGCAACGGTGCAAGGGTTTTTGAAGAGGTTGCTGAATTGAATAGATGCCAACATCAGCATATTACCACCAATTCCAATCATGCCACAAGCAACAGATAATATCATCACTCCTTCTTCCAAGTGATATGATACAATCTGAGCCAATAAGTGATGTCCAATAGCTTCAATCATCAGCCCTAATGTGGCGAAGTATCGTGGACCTATACAATCCAAGAAGGGTGATGTCAAGGCGCTGCCGAAGACAAAGAATTCAAATGCCTGGCCCCAAATGGTTTTTGCATCTTCCATAGAATAGCCATACTTTTGTAAGGCGTCTTGAAAAGGAGCACAACCAAATATAAGTCCTCCACTCATCAATGCAATAAGTGCAAATACCAGAATCAAAAGCCATACAGCTAACCAGCTTACAACTTGACTCTGAGCATCATGGATTTCAACATCAGTTGCTTGAAAGCTGTTGCCACGTAAGGCAACAGATGTTACACTGCTGCTGATGCTAACTTGTATCAAAGAGTGCGTGCTTGTCGGACTTGTCGACTCCACTTCAAAGGATTGAGGTACTTGCAGCGTGGCCATGGGACACTTTCTACGGAGCCAACGTTTGCTTCCAAAAGGTGGGGTTGGCTGAAGAATCCTTGAGATGGGAAACAACGTTTGCCAACAACTCTATCACGTTTCTTAAAGAAATTAATGGAGCAGCATCCCAAAATCATCGAGTCTCACAACTTTAAAGATCTTTGAATGATGCATATGAAGGGCTCGTAGCTCAACCATCCATTCTCAAATTTATCTCTAATCTGCTGTGAACTTGAACCAAGGGATATTTTTGGGGCTCGTTGTTGGTTCATTCTTAAAATGCACGATATATGTCTGACAGTACTGAAGTTCCTGTTTTTGAACACAACCATACCCACACCTCAAATTGAACATATGGCAATCCCTACTCCTCGCTGTCCAAAACTGAACAGTGCATATACGTAAATATATAGTCATAAAAATCATATATACATGATCTTTTCAACATATTTGTCATTATTCCAAACTTCATCCAAGTGATATTTTAGGGGTTCGTTGTTGGTTCATTCTTAAAATGCAGCGTCCAACCATACCCACACCTCAAATTAAACGTATGGCAATCTCTATTCACCACTATCCAAAATGGAATATTAATCCTTTCAAAATATTTGTCATTATGATTTCTAAAGTTCTACTTCCAAAGCCGCCAAAACATATCGGTTTCAGGCCTTTGACCCAAGGCAACATCCTTTGAGCCCGTTGGACCCTGGACGTTGGCAGTCACGCCACGGTTGAAGATACTGGCCTTGGAGGCCCATCAACCAACCAACGAAGGGTCCCCCATTTGTACCGTGTTAATGTGGAAAAAAACACTTGTCACTTGAACATGTCATTTTGCTGGTAGTTTTTACTTGCATTCCTTTTGATATTTACATAATTTTCAGTATCAAACCAATAAATCCTTACAAAATTCCATCATTTTAGACACACACAGAGGTTTTTGCCAAGGTGTTTGGATGCCACCTCTGGGCTTTCCCCAACACTTTGCGTTGGAGCTCCTGGCCTTAGTGAGATTTCCCATCAGATTCCTGTCGCTTCCAGATCTGGAATTTCTGGTGAAATTTCGCCAACTGAGCTTCCAAACACAACTAACGCCATGGCATCGTTTGGAAGGAAACCCGTTTTGTTGAAACTTTCAGAGGTTTGATACAAATATGATGTGTCTTGAAATGGTTGATACAAATATTGATGAAGAAATGAAGAGAAACACATTCTTTAGAATGGCTGTAGGTCGCAAGCCCAAAGCCAGTCGAATTTTAGTCAGAATTGAGTGAATTGTAGATGATAAACTATCATAAATTGATCAAAGCAAGTCCGTTTTTTGTTGTAAAAACACCACTTGAAGAATCCAGGTACTGACAAATGTGCTTTTTCCTGCAGTGATTTCCTATGAGATGAAAGGCGCAAGACTCAGCTGACAAACTCACAACTACAAAAACCAGCGGTTCATGGTCTTTGTGGTCGCTCCATGTTAACAAAATACGTGAACACATCTTGCGGATGCCCTATAATCTAGATGAGGTGGTAAGGAATCTGAATTCTTGAGGCAGTACGTGGCAAAACTGGAAAAAATTGAACTTGTTAGCATCTTGCTAGCAAAACAAAGCAACTTAGAAGGGGTTTGAAGCAAGGTACAAACTATCGATCTGCTATTGATCATAGACTATTGTATGTGAACCAAATGATCCAATGTGCACTGGATCTATGGGAAAAACACCACTGTTATAGGGAGATGCCAATCTTGGGAAACATTCCAGTCGGAGCGGTATACCAGTGATGTACCGACAAATGATACTAGCAACGATGGAAAAATAATGCTTCACAATATTGATAAAATTATTGTATGAATAACATTCACATAATCACATACTCATTACCACCCATAATAACAATGGCAACCATTCTAATACTATGCTTTACGTGTATTTAGACGTCACCCGCAAAGTCCATTTTGCAAAAAAAAACAGCTCTTTTTTTTCTTCGAAAATTCCCAAGGACCTTGAGAAGGGTTCCCTCAAAACCAAGATATATACATCCCATCCAATCCTTCCCCCCCAAAAAAGCGTGTCCCCCATTTACCAAAACCAAACTCATTTGGGTCCAAAACATCAGCAGCACCGCAACTTTTTCGTTGTTTTCGTGGCCGTCCCGATATGCTCATTTGAGCATTGGAACAAGTCATGGTGGCAACAAGGCTTGGCCAGCCCCACGTCCTAACGTTAACGTCCGAGTCAGGTGGTATATTGATGGTAATGGAAAAAGTCTCATATTCTGCATCACAAAAAAGACATGATGAATAGAAAACACCGGTGAATAGAAAAAGAAACTCTCCATTTTTACGTGGCACAGCAATTTCATACAAAACCCAACTGTCTTACATCTAAAGGTGTAGTCACCTTTCTCTTGTCTGCCTGAACCATCTGCTTTCTTCAGATTTCATGAACCCCACAAACATCTCCACACGTTTTTGTAGAATCAAATCAAATCAAAGACCAATCACCAGTGTCTTCAACATATCGTTTTCTATTGCTACATTCCCCTTGCAACTGGGCTATTCGGTCCACCCACTCAGTATCGGGATCGACCCCTACAGCAGCTGCAGAAACAGCGCCTCAGTCGAAAGAATTATGAGATGTAAACACGCGACATCAAAGAACACATACAAAATAGAAATATGATATCTGTTCACAGTTCTGTCATACATGATCAATTCATACTTCCAGGTATTGTACAAGTAAGTCAAGAAGGATCTATTAAAAACCATGTTCACCCCACACCTTTCCATTTCTGCCAAGTGACACACATCGCACACAATACCTTGGAGCGTCGTCGAAAACCCCGTGGTTTTCTCGGTTTTTTTCGGGTCCAAACACCAAGGCTCTGACCCTTTACAAGAACGATCTGCTTCAAAGTAGGCATCGTTCCTGAGAACAAGAATAAAGGAAAGAATATCCCAATTACCCAAGATGTATGTATATAAAACATATATACTGTATATATAATACACATTGTATATGTATATAGTGTTTATGGGGATGTTTATGGAAGTTTGGGTGGAAAACCTCTGCGATACGAACGTTCGTATAGCTTGCTAGGATATGTTTATCTAAGGCAATTTTTCAGGAGAAAACATGGCGGTGATGAGTCATAAGGATGGCGTAATCATATTGCATTACGGGTGTGGTACACTATGGTGGCCTTTGTGAAAATTCACAGGCATCAATACTCCCTTCTGTCTCAGATCCTTAACTCCCGTTGAGTTGGCATTTCCGGAAGCCACGGGGGGAATAGTTCTCGGTTTTCATCCTATTTGTTTGTCTCTTTGCGGCAAGGCATCATCATGTATGTCTTTCTGGGCTGGACTGCTAGTGGCCTGTCTTCTGCCTCAGCTGGAGAACCGAAACCCTTTGCTGGACATTCCAGCTAGTGATATCGGCTTGGGAGGATGGTTTGAGATAGACACATGATAAACATGTAGAATCATCTACAAATACTTCTGTAGTAACTGTAGTATATATATATACATAAGTATATTTGTGGTATACACAAGATCCTGAACATATTCACATTAAGTGCTTTTGTCACGAAAAAATGTATCATCCTGAAATGAGATGTTTTTCGTTCAAGGCACTCATTTCCTGCAAGGACAACCTGATGATGTTTCTCTCATACTACCTGTTGTCTCCAAGAACTTGATCCCCACAAATAGGTGCAGGTTAAATGAGTCTTGCCTCAAACAAATGCTATGTAACCTGTATCACCCCCCTTCCAATCATATCCAATCATCATATTCTTTGCTAGGTCAAACGTAAAAAACAGGGTTGAATGATGTGAAAATACGTGAAAAGGTGCAGAGTTTCATACCCTTTCAGTATCATTTCCTCCCCCGCCCTTGGGATCAGGGCGTCGTAGATTTCTCCCGCACTGAGGACGCTGGTCTGGGAGATCTTTCGACCCATACCTGGTGGGATACAAAATCAGATAGTTATCTTGAAAAAACACATCTTCAAACATTTCACAGTACAGTACATACACGTTCTCCACAAATCAAATGATCAATCCATTCAAAAAATGGCAATCAAGTGGTGTGAGTTCACTACATGTTGAGAAACCACTGCTCTTTTGATCATGAACGGTCGACCCCTCATTTCTCCACATGTAGCGTACCTTCCATCTCTTTGGTGAACAAGGGACCATCGTCACCTCCTCCTGTTCAAAGAGTTCAGCCAAATCCGCATCCACAAAAAGCAGCAAATGTTTTGAGTGAATATTGAACTGTCAAGAAGTTTCTTTCATGTGTTAGAACGGAATATGGAATTGTATTAATTATCGTTACTTGATATTACTTGCAATAAGGATTTCCCACAATTTCTTTGTGTGCTGAATTCTAGACTATCACCACGATAAACATTTAGAAACAATATCTTTGGGCAAGCTACGTGACATCACTCCTAAAAACGGTGGTGTGAGATGAGAACAAAACAAATTCCCAGCATTTTGGAGGTTGATGAAGCATGATGATTTCATAGTATTTTTGATTTTGGCTATGTATCTTTCTATATATGTTACACGTTGATTGCATCGTCTCAGCTTCCCAGTGCGCCTCGGGATGTTGGACGTTGGCGCACCACGGTCCTGGGGTTTTTGCATTGCACATGTCCATCTAAAGATATTTAAGGCCAACGCACTGGTTTGCCATGTCAACTAAGTATAAAACTAATGAAAAACAGGTCCATGATCCATGAGTGATTATGAAGATCATCAATGATCATCAGGCGACATGATCTGCCATACATTGGAAAGAGAAACATGTCACTGACTTGTCTTGTGCTTCAACCAACAATCAAGTTTTTGTTCGCATTCAAAATGCCCATTCAAGAGTGTCAAATCACATTCCTGATTTCATAGCGAAAAGAATCTGGGACACAAGAAAGAAGCTAAACAACAGTTTTCTTTTCTGAAACTTTTTTTGTGCCATCCAAAACCTCAAAACCCATCCTATCCACCTGCAAATGCTGCAAAACCCAGGAGTTCGTTTCAACTTTTTTCTAGTCAACTCAGATTTCCAAATAAAACACAGCATTCATCCCAGCTTCCTTCATCCTACTATTTAATCCTATGTACATCAAAGGTCCATAGTTCTGCAGAACAAGACACCGATGTTTCAACTTCGCCCCTTGAGCTGCAGCAAAATCTGGACGATGGATTGATCGATGGATGCAGGGAAGGCTATACATGGTGAGACACTGCCCATTTAGTTGGTGGTTGAACTGAACCGGAAAATATGATCATCAAATTGGATCATTTCCTACACAAATTCTTGAAAACTACCCTCCGGAAAAAACGCATGGCCAGCAGGGTGCAAAAACTCCCACATGCATCCATTTTCAAGGTGAAGTTGGGTTGGGCTGGCGAGGCAGCTGAACTGTGGAAATGACCAACAAGAACCACCTTATTTGAAGTTGTTGGAATCGGAAATTCTCCAACCGTGGAACCATGTCACCAACATTGACTTATAATTTTTTGTGTTTCAAAAATCATACAGCTCAGCATCCATTCTTTTGGAAATGAATGAAATGATACATGAAGATTTGCAATCATGGAAAATCTGCCAACTTCTTCGTCGAAAACGCCAAGGGAAGTCGCCTGTAACTCCACCGGCCATGCGCTGGAAAACAGACTTTCTGACCTTGAACCTCAGAGCCATCTGCTTGGTGCCATGTGGTATGTCATGTTTTTTGTTGCCCAAGTCGTTTTTTTTGTTAAAGATGCTTCCAAGTATGGGGTTGAAGCTGATCTTTACTCTTACCCATTGTTTGTGTCGAAACTATCCTGAAACATTCATTGCTACCATGAGCCTGAAACATTCATTGCTACCATGAAATGACCTGTTGACACTTTGGCTCCTCACTCCATTTTGGCATTGGCTGAAAAAAAGACCATGCTCAAGGTGACAAAGACCACCACATACCTGAAAACAGCCAAGATTATAATATGAACATTTTATATTTTTTCAAAAAGAAATCGGACAAACATGAATTTAAAGTACGAAGAACAGGACTCCTTTGATGTATCCATGGCACAAATCCAAGCTGGACGAACATGTACAAAACAACTTGAAACTGTTGGTCACTGTTTGCTCCATGGTTACCCTTGTTAATGAAATCACAAGTTTGTCTCAGTAACGACAGATGATGAACATGCATCGGGCACGGAACAGAAGCAAAGGCCATGAGGACAATCATGGACTGGAAAATGGAGCTGTCCTCTTGCAAATGTAACCTTTTCAAACCTCCAAATTGGATTCCAATCCAAAAACAACCAAAGCTGACAGTCCTGAAACGAGCTGTTCTCGGCTCGGGACACAACCTCAAATTTGCTCATGGCAATGTGGCACTTGTGGCACTTGGTTGCCCAACAAATCACGTACATGGAATGATCCAAAGATATCTAAAGAATAGGATTCACAAAAAATATCTCACTGGGATTTTCGTTGAACGTTCTGAGCTTTGAACTACAATGGCAAACATATTCAAAGGCATTGGCAAAGGATGCACCACCACTGCAAGCCACCCCTGGCACACCCAGTCAACTTCAAAGGATGATTTTCTACATGGCTTTGCCGTTTCTTGCCAAATTAAAGAATGTGGAGGCCATGGGCCGTGATGCTGTGAGAGGTTTTTTCAATCTTGCGTGTTAGTCAGTAGGTTGAATGCACATAGAAAACACACACTTGCCGGTACAATTGTGATATATCTTAATTTCATCTATTCATTCATGTTTTTTTTGTGTGTATGGTGAGACATTTGTACTTTTAATCTAATTCATGGTGATTTTTTTGCGGCCTCGCTCGTTTTTTGTTTATGGCACCTCTGAGACCTGCATCGCCTCTACGCGATCATTTTGGAAGGCCTCCGTTTTTTTGAAGCTGGAGGATGAACATTGGGAAGATGGAGGATTGTAAATTTTCAATTCTGAAGATCTAAAATGGAAACCTGGTGATCGTAGTACTATCTATATATACACATATATATATATGCTATATGTATACATCATACACATATCATATCATAGAAATTATCATCGTCAGTTTTTGGTCATCGTGTTTCGATTGACCATCCGGTATCTTTTTGGGATTCATCCCACGAAAGTGTGTCTGCCAAACATCTCAGTTTTTTGTTTACCATCATAAATTCCACTCCAATCCGGCCATCATTCCTCTGTATTCTAACCAGGAAATCCCGAAAAGTGAATAGAATTCAGTCTGTAAATCACTATCTGTAATCTATTTTCCAAGTATTTTCTGTCAGACAATTTTGTCATGTGGTTGGACCCACGTCTCATACAACGAGTCCAATTCACTGAGCATGCCCGGACCCCCGCAATGCTGCCGGTCCAACTGGAATCTGGCAATTCAGTAATACGCCTTCCAAGCTCATCAAGATTACAAGAATACAACATAACACAGCGTTTCATACCTCAAACCACCAAAAGTAGCAAACAATTTCCTGATTTTTGTCGTTGAACTCCCCCCCTTTTTGACCATTCAGAAGTCGATTCAAAAAAATGCCCTGTGAAAAAGCAGTCAAGATTGCCTCATCTGCAAATTCCCCACACTATCAACAGCCAAGGTGTCCTAGCAGGAAGGCGATTGTCCATGGTGCAGTTTCCACCCAAAATTTGGGTAACCCTTCAAACTATCTCTTCAATGTCACAGTTGTCTTGAAAAAATATGTTGAACCAAAAACGAGATGGACATCTTTGTCTGTTGTCTTTTTTGTTTCGGATGTGGAACTGACTTTCCATTTCATGGATTGAGAGGTAAGAGACATATTCACCCTTTGAAATCTTGTTTGAAAAGCAGAGCTTTTGTCATACTCATCACGACAACATTTTGTACTTGATTGTTCGATTTCAAAAGGAAGTGAAGAATCGCTGCGATGAAAGAAGATTTTCACAAGGCCAGTTTGGATGGAATTCTGTAAATATCCATGCGAATCCGTCTCAAATCCCATGCTTTGTACATTGAATCGGTCGACATCGTCGTTGAATCGTGTTTTTTTTTTCTCCTGGATGTGAATCGCTGAGAGGATCGTTCCAGAGGCATCCACCAGAAATGTCTTTCCATCTCCCAATTGCGACTGAGAGCGGAGGAAACTCCAAAATTCCGGTTTCAGGGTTTTATTGAAAGATGGAATGTGAACTGCAAAGGAAAAGTTCTTTCGACAATATACTGCAATCATGCGCTGACAATGAAAAACAACAGCTGGGGTCATAGGGAAGAGCTAACAGCTTGTGGGCCAACCAAGCAACCAAGCTTGAATCACACGACTCTACTAGGGTTTCCTCTATTTAAACCGCGGTTCCAATTTCTGGAAGCCTTATTAGCCAGCCGCAGAATTGGCACCATGATCCTTTCATATTTTTCCATTTCACCATGAAAAACACGGTAAAAACACTTTTGTTTTTGTGCTTTGTGGCTCCGGGCATCTCGAAGATGATCTCTACTAAGTGCTGCCACCTAAATGAGATGCCGGTGATTCATCTGAAAGCCGTGAAAACCGTGATATAAAACATATCATCAATTTGGGTAAATTGGTGTAATGTACTGCAAACAAGTGTTGTAAATCCAACGAGATTAATCTCAACTTTTTTTTTACTTAGTTCAACATCAATCCAATGGCTTAAAAACCATGCATTTCCCCACCCCGATAATATTGAATCCATTTTTTGCAACGTCAAAACCATGATATAAAGCATCTTTGTCTTTCAATCAACGAAGGAAAACCCACGATTTTCCACAACCAACCACACCCCAGTTTCACCTGCAAGGAAATCCGTCCGCACAATGTCTCTTGTTGAGGGGCCCAGGCCTCGGAGTCGTCAAGAATGGCTGCAATGTATTCGCATGGGTTTTCGTTTTAAATGGTTCTTTTTTTTCATTGACAAAAATGGCAGAATTGGTATAAATTCAAGGAAAAACAAAATGTTTCGTTTTGAATTGACCAAACAATGGCAGAATTGGATTGACATTTTTTTCAACCGAAACTTGCAACATCTTTCAAACAAGTGGACCTGTGAAGCCTTTTTCGCTGTCCCTGAGTATCCATGCAGCTGGCAAAGGCTGACGAAAAATCAACCTTTTTGGGTTCAAGGAATCAATATGATCCGATGATCCGATGGATTGAATGAAGCATTTCATTTGTACAAAAACCTGCTGAAACATGCTGAAACCCCAAAAACAAACGGCAAAAAAGTATCAACAACTTGAGCTGGATGGATACGTTTCGTTTTCACAAATTGTCAACTTCGAAGGATGCAGAAAACACCATGAAGGTCTATCAAAATGCTTGAGAGGCTCAAATTTGCAAGCATGCTCAGTAGTATCTGAGAGAATGCAAACTTGGATCACACAAAATTCCAGCCTCACCACAGGGTACCAGGTCTTATTCTCACCTGAACCTGGCTTCACATCCATAACTTCCAGGCCCTCTGAAATGGCGATACAAGGGTGTCCATTTGGACATGTTTTCTACCCGCCTTGAACACCATCTAAGACTGGTGGCAACAGCCACTGTTCTGCCGGTCCTGCCTGAGCTGACAAAACACACAACAAGAAACATGGAGATATACGGTGTACAAAGAGAGTAGGCACAGTGGATGATCAGGTTTTTGCAAGTTTAATAACTCTTGATGATGTTGTTGTTGATGATAATGATGATGAGGACGATGGCGATGACGGCACCTGTTTGCTGATCGCAATCATCTGGGCTTGAGAGATAAGCTCTGCATCACCGTTGCCTGGCAGGAAAGGATGCTAGGAAGAAGACTTGATCCATGAAAAGCTGAGGTGTCACGGTGTCAATGCTGCAACTGGTGATAAGATGTGATCAGCTGATATCTTCCATCGTTCTTTTGTTTCTCAGGTCTTCTTCTTTCGACGTCGTTCAGCATCCTTTCGGTTGCCATCCACAAACCTTGGAGTCCAATCGAAAGTGTTTCAAAACCTGAAAGTTAAAAGACCTGTTTGAACTCCCCTTTGGTAACTACAAAATGTCACCACACCTCTTATCCATTGGACATTTTGATCTTTGATATCTAATCTCACTACACAATTTCAAACAAAAAAACGTCCAAAGTCTAGGTCATGATAGATCACAATCAATTCTTCTCATTTTTCAACAGCAAGTGTGGGTGAGTTCAAGGCCAGCCCGCCACTCCAGCCAAGATACATCTGCATGCACATCGCCTAAGCCATTGTCAGTGGATGACTAGCTTATGACTGGGAAAAAATCAGTCACATGTCAACAAGCCGAAAGGTTCCATTTTTTTTTGGGAAGATGCGTTTGGAATGGAACAAAAAAAATCCAACCTTCAAACCTTGGAACAACTTCGAAAACCGAATCTGTTGCTGTCGAGCCACAAATGTGTCACGCTCCTCTTCATCATCTAAATCAAAGGCAATGGCCTGACCCTCCTCCTTGGTGTGTTTAACCGGCTGATGGATGGTTTAGAAATCCGGCCATCAACTCACCCGTTGAGGTTGGTAGTTGGTAGTTCGCTATCCCCATGATTTACAAGGTTTTGGCACCATACCAGGTGGTTGTTTGGGATTTCGGAACCATCAACAGTATGGCAATTGATTAAGACGTTATCTCTGGACCCAACAACGTACCACAAGGATTCCATGGAGATATCTCCACTTGTATTGGCAATTTACAAAGGAAAACATCTTTGAGCGGGATGCTCACAACACCATTTCGAAGTAGGAGTTTGTTCCAAAAATATGTGCTACAGTAATCATTGGCAAGCTTCCAATACCAAAGTGACTGATAGATCAGTCACCATAAGTTCAATCTCTTCTGCAACATCCTGACCCACATAGATCCTTAGCGCACAGGTGCAGTGATTCCACACCCGTCAAATTAAGAGGTTTTCCACCCGAACAGATGCCATTCCAAAAGGTATATTAGATATCAACAGTACTCTTGCACACACACCCCATGTGCCAGTGATATCTTGGATTGGTGAAAAGATATAAGACATGTGCTTGTACACTATGCCAAGAAATCATCAGTTGGCCTGTTGAAAGTCAAGTGATGTCCAGGTGTACGCCAGGGTATGAGGCCAACGCATTGCAAACCACTCAATGGTTCGCAAGTAGCGCAACAAGTAAAGGCGCTCTCCTCCTCTGCTCCACGTCATGTGCATGCCAGGTCTCTGTTCGATACTCTTGAGGTTCACAAAGCGTTGCTTTGCATCCTGCCATTGTGTGAAACAGCCTGACGCCCTTAAATACTTTAAAAGCTATCGTATTTTCAATGGACTCCAATGATCTAGAGCATCGATGAAGATCCTAGCCACACTAATTCTTTTCCCAGCAGCCCACGTTTTCCAAGGCCTTCTTGCCAGCGAGTTGGATGGAGATGTGACGAATGTCCCGGTCAAGCATCACCAAGCAAAGGAGGGATCTCCCAGTCCTTAAAAATCATGATGCTGGAATGACCAAAGCAGAAGAAACAACCATGACGTGATACTATGTCATGTCCCACGTTCGTTTTATTTCAATGACCATCTCACCTAAAAAAAGACGTGTTTTTTTAACACTGGTTTGAAAGGCGGTAGTTCCACTAGTTGCATCTGTGGACTCTTTTTGGAAACGACATTGCTGAATGATTGCATAGTATGTAAACAACAACTGCCCAATATCGACAATGAGTTGAGCAACAAGCACATTAAGCGTGAATTGGGACATAATTGCTCAATAAAACAAACAGATTAGTTTTTTCAAACATTTTCAGAGATCAAGTTTCGTGGAAAGCATCTTTAACTCTCGCCCTCTCACCATCTTCTGGACGAATCGCTTAACGATCCTTGGTGCACCCTATCTCGAAATGCCGTAAGTTCCCGGAAATGTTGCTTGATGTGTTTTTGTTTTTCTCATTTAGCTTTAGAGTTTCACAACCTTAAAAAAGGAGAAACATCTTTGCACCAGTTGAGATATCAGAGCTGAGCCACTTCTGTCCATCAGATAGCTCCTGCAAATCCACAAAATGGCAAGACGTATGTTGTCACCCAAATTCACCTCTTTCCCTACCAGTGGAAAGTTATGGTTGATGAGAATCCCAAGGTACTGTATGGTGGTATACGGTGCTTAAGTGTGAGCATCTCAAGTTATCAGAGCTAGCTCACTGGGAATATTGTCATAGGTATGTTGTTTGAAGACCATCCTTCCAAACACGATGGTTTGATGTTGTCTGAGCCACAAAAATTAACAAAGCTAACAGTGAACTACCCAGTCCTTCTTCGATGAAGTACTTCGTGCAGAGGCCTGGTTGGTGGTTTTCACAATTTTTCGCTCTGCACGTGTCTTCTTCAGTGTTTTCTTCCAATCCTCCCATCAACACACGGGAGACAGGCCTCACCAGAGTCTTGATATGCCTGGCATTTTCCGAGTTTTTTTTCTTAGATTTCAAGGTTCCCAAAACAGGAAGATCTACGGATCTTTTAAACAAACTTGATATGTTTGAGTAATGATAGAATATCTATCATATTTTTGGAGGAACTTTTAGACTAAAACCCATCGACTTTTACATACACGTCATACGCGTATAGGGAAACCACCTTCATCTTCAATCTCAACCGTGGGATCCCGGATTGCATGAATAGGTCAAGTGATGTCCAACGATATCCGGAAAAAACGCAACATTGAAGATGAACAAATGATGAAATCCACAAGTTTAAACACAAAACAGCAACAACAACAAAAAACACCCATCTTCAACAAACATTTCAGGTACCAAGACTATTTTGGGTGTGGGTTTTCCCTTGCATAAGCCTTACGCACAGCTTCCAAAGGGTAGTAGCTCCATTTTAGGTACCTGAAATGTTTGGGTACATATTTTTTGACATAATTTTACGTACTTTAATCATACTTTCAACTTTGACCTCGTTGACCTTTATCTTTACAAACATGGTGAGAAGATAGGATCGCTGAAAAATCACGACACCTCAAGGCCAGCCGGTACGCCCCGTGCAGAGCTTTGCGGGTAACCTGTAGTCAAAAACGGTAGGCACTGGTCGCAAGCAGCTGGAAGTAGAAGATAAGAATATCAGGTTGAAGAAGTTTGAAGAAGTGACAGAATAAGACTTGCTTTTTGAAACATCACTTCGATAGCTTTGCATTGTTGTTTCCGCCTTTAGTATTGCAAATGGCCAGCCAAACAAGAATCCTAGACACTGTTGTCTTGTTAAGTTGCCTGTCAACTGTAAAACTCATGCAAGAAGCAAACTGGCTGGTTGATATTTGGGGCTTCCAGCAACTGCAACACGGTAGACACATCTCTGCGTTTTCTCACAAACATTTTTCATTCAATCTTGTCATTTTCCCAAGACACCCATAGGTGCAGGAGGCACAGATTTTGGACGGCTTGCCGCCGGGGCCTTCAATGCAAACATCTCCAAATTGCTGGCAAAAGCAAACATAACTTTATGTTGTGTGTGTGTGTGTGTGTTGACAATGCAACTTTTACTTATTCCCAGATCAGTGTTCACTGGTGAGATACCAAAAATCCATTTCTTAAGACAATGATCTGGCCAAATGGAATAATCATTTCACCAACCTTCGGACTGCCCTGAAATAAGGGGTCCCATTTCCCTTCCAAAACGCTACCTTTTGGGTCCCCAGGTCGTGTTTTCGGTCAAATGGCTGGCCTGCTGTGGTACCGAAGGTAGCGCTGCCGGTGGTGACGACCTCGAGACAACAGATTGACAATCTACCTGAAAAACCTACTAGTAGACATACACTCCTGCATATATATATATATACACAAAAAAACACATAAGTGAATCTATTCATACTTATCTACATATATATATATATACTTGTATTCATATACGTATAAATATATATATACACATATAAATGCATACATAATCATAAACATATATATATATATATATCTAAGAGATTGCCCCAGCCTGACCGTGATCTTTGTCACCTGAGAACTCGACTTTGACTCAACCACTGGTGCTTCGGCCTGGCTCTGATAGACTTGATTCACCAAGCACCCGGTGGGAAATCTTTTTAGAGATGTACCATGATATACATGATTAGATATTATACCTTATCATATTATGATTGTACATGATTTATACATTTAGCATACATTATCATATTTTGAGTTTATACATGTGTATACATATAGTATCTATACATTTCATACACTATATATATATATATCAATTCTGACATGTCTGCTTTGTCTCTGCCATGATTCGCAAGGGATCAACACATCTGAATGATTTTGACTCATGTACTAGGACATACACTACTATGTCACAACAAATTTCAACTTCCGAATAGTTCAACATGGTTTACCTCTTGCAAACATCTCGATCTTGTGACTTTCAAAGATACACATTTGCACCTCAGCTTCTGATCGTCTTTGGTCCACGAACATGCCCAAGCATAGTGCAAAGGTATCACGTGCCTGGCATACCAATCATATCAAAACATGCAGCAGTGGTACCAACAAGAGACACACTCAACTGTAGAAGGCCAAAATTTGTGCAAAACCTCGTCATCTTCAAATTCGAAGGCATAAATGGTCTGCTCCTGGTCCAAACATCAACTGTCGAGTCGAAACATAGCATGAAACATGAAACACTGACATTTGCTGGAACGTGCAATCCAAGCGTCATCTTCGAGAAGTAAGGCAACGCAAAGATCATGCAGTGGTAGGTCAAATTCCTGAGATATACTCGGCCAAGGTATGCCAGTCTGTTTTGTAGGTGAGTTTCCCTCATTGTTTCCCTTAGAACAATCAGGGAACAAGAAGTGAAATAACATGAAATGACAGGTGCCAACAGCATTTCAGAATTCCTCTACAACATGTGCTTTTTTTCCGATTCTCGCCTGGTTTTCAGAAAACGAATCATCGCATCGGCTACTTCACTGCCAAGCATCCACTGCATTCTCAGCACCCACAGAAATCCTAAGTTCTGTTGGTATACAAAAAGGACCACCAAGCTTTGAAGGGTTCAAAACTTCATGACACTATGGCGATCCAAATCTTTACAGTAAAACAAATAAAACCAATAAAACCTCTGCATTTGCTAGATTTGTTCATCTTTTTTTTGTCCATCGATTTAACTCCATGCTCAGGTCGAGATGCTGCATGATACTTTCTAAAGGAATACGTTGCGTTCGGCCATTGGATCGAACTGACCTTAGCTTCAACCAACGTGGCAACGCAAATATCACTGGGATGGCTTTGACCCGTGATCCCATGGACGCTTTACTGACCTTAGGCAAGGGATGCTACTTTAAATCAAAAGCGGACTATGATTGAATAAACAACGCACTTCTTTAGTGAATGAAAAGCGGATCATGATTTGCTTTGGATATTGTAGTCTTCGATGTTTTCGTTGTACCATCTGTTGGTTCACAGAATTATTCTACGTAGGGTCTTTGTGTGTTTTTGTACTGCTTTGTTGTTTCATGTCGTGGCTTCTACGGTTTTTGTTGTTTGATGTGTTCTATGGAGTGTATTTAAGGGGGTGTATCTATTGTTAGTGTTGTTGTTTTATGATTTGTTGATACTCCTATGGCTTTATATGGTGATACATATCATGATATATGAAAACCCTCCTTTCACATCTGGAAGCCCTTCATCCCACAAAGCAGCAGCCAAGTCACAAAGCAGTACGGCCACGATCCATCCTAAGGATTCGGCCACGATGCATCTTGAATGCTGTTAGTGTGCCCCTCTTTGGAGTCAATGGTTGTTGTTTTTTTCCTCACTCAAAAAACTAACCACCCTGGGAACTAACATATCCCCCCAAAAAAAGGCATTTTTGAAGATGATTTTCCTTTTCCCGTTTGGTGGGATATGTTAGTTCCCTACAAAGTAGTTGCCTTGAAAATTCAATGCCAAGACACTGAACTGTGCTAGTGGCGATTCCTGATGCAGACAGCAGTGGCAAATTTCTGCCCTTCGCCAGACCATCCTCATGTGCACCATAACATTGATGATGAGTTCAAACAAACCAACTACAGCAACAAGGAAGAAACACACTCCCACCACAACTACGATGTGATTGAATTCAATATCAAAGTGGTTTCAATTTGTGCTACCTAATCAACTCGTACAACTGCCTTGATGTTCTATGAAAGGTCAAACTATGGCTGTGTTTTTTTGTCAAACCAAGATACCACAAATGCATTGATGATCAGCTGTGCTGCTTCTTCTCCCATGGCTCCGACAAAAAACAAAGGCACAGATCTGAGGTTTCACAGTTAGCATCTTGATCCTTTGAAATCATTCAAGCTGCCAAGCTGCTGAATCTTTTTGGGTTTGTCTTGTTTATTTAGGCTTTCAACTATCCAAATTATCCAAGCCACTAAGTCCACTGATCATATCGTCAACAGGAATCTCACGTCAAAATGTTGGTATGAAAAAAGCATCACTTCTTCTGTCAACAAATTTAAGAGAAACTTCACCTCTGGGCTGAGAGCCTGTGAAACAATTCAAGAAATGCGTGTCGTTTTGTCGTTTTGTCGTTTTGTGGGTACTTGGATGGTCCCTTTCATGTGCTTCTCAAAAAGCATCGCCTTCGACGGAGAGGTTCAAATACATCGCTTCAGTTTGCCAAACCTCGGAGGTTTGGCTGATGTGTCGTTTTTTTAAAAAACAATCGGGTGAAAAACATGAAAAAAAAAAGGTGGTGGGTTTTTGATCATTGAAACTCATGGGTTTTTTAATAGCGTCAATACACATGACCATAGCATCACCATTGGGGATCCATTGATATGGAGTGTATGAATATATGAGTAAATACACAGGGTGGGTTTGTGAATGAGATGAACCCTAAGCACATCCTGTCAATTAAGAAGAGCCATGCAGGACTCGCGACTACGCTAAAGGAGCAACAATTTTTCCTATCGCCAATGATGGCTCACATAAGCCATCATGTTCCACATAGATGTGCCATAGTCGATCAATCCCATAAGGGACGGTCTTAAACTCTCCAAAGCCCATCGGGTCAAACGATACCCAAGTGGGAGTTCTGCCAAGGGACTGGAAACGAATTCGGTTGCACTCCGAGATCCGCACAGCCCTGGCAAGGCTTGCAGGTGTCCATCTCAGCACTGGTTTCAATGTCTTACCAACGAGGTGAAGCGTGAACCAAAACATCTCATGGAAAAAGTATATGTAGAAAAGATCAGGTTTGAAACTGCTTCAAGATAAGTGCTTTTTTTCTCTGGAGACGTCCTTGCCTGTGTCCCAAGCAAGTAGCAATCTGCTCCATTGGATTGAAGTAGCAGCTGACGGCCATTCTCCTCTAACTGCAACATCTCAAAAGATGGGAGTCCAACGTTTCTTCCATAAAAATCCTCAATTTTGTTGAAAGAAAATTTGTGTCGACTTCACCCATCTCAAAAGTGTTTTGTTTTACCTTCCGAGAAGTCCACTCCTCTTCTCGATGACTAATCTTAAGACCTGCAGTGCGGTCAGTGAAGACCATATCGAAGGAATGCACGTAAGGTTTCCTCAGTGCAGGATTTTGATGGATGTTTGCTGCTTCTTGGTCCTTGGCATGGGGTTTTTGCATGTCAGGCGTATATGTTGGGACGCTGATATCATGATATCATGATATCATTCCATTGATGCGATCGAGCAACAAGGCCATGGTGGGCACCAGAGTGCTTTCAATTGCAGCATAGTCATAGCTGGTTTTGATGAGACCATAGTCTATGGCGGAGATCAAGGCAGATTTCACCTGTTCCAGATAAGAGTTGGTTCCACCCAGCACCGGGTTGGTCAACATGTGTCTTGAGATCTGCCCAATTTCTCCCACCTGTGTCGCAGCCTCCATAATTGATTGAGCTTCTGCTGCAGCTGTCCGTGCAGAGCCTTCCAGTAAATACCACGCTTGGTCTTCCTGGCACCATGGAACCCTGGGAATCTTCTTCCATCCTCCCAAGGCCGGGTATGTCTCCCGTCCTCCACGATGCCCATATAACGCACCGTGAAGACCGCACTGACCACCGTCGATGCAATGATCCAAAGTACCATGAAGACTGCTGCAGCAATGGAGCCAACCCTGAGTCGAAAATCCCGGATTTTTGCAGAATGATGTGAAACACCGAACATTTTTTTCATGGAGGTCATCTCAGTTTATATGTGTCAATATGTCAAAGATCATCATGTATATATATATATATATTCATAAATATCGCATATATAAATATATCATATAATAAGTAAGTCAAGCAGGTCCAAACACCAGGTCAAAAAAAGAACCAACTCTCGTCAATCTGTCAAGTTTTGGGAAAGTCTTGGGGGACAATCCAACACCCCTGATCTGATTAACCATCATGGGGACCCCCTCCAGGAACAAGAACTGAGCAAGTAGCTGAACAGCATCAATGCCCTTGTCTTTCTTTGTTTCAGCCTTGCAGAAACATTTCGACAAACAAACAAACCTACGGGAAGTTTTCAACCTTCATCGACTTTTGCTCCTTGAGGTTAACCTTGCTCAAAACTCTGTCGGAGATTTTCAACATGGCAAAGCTTTACTTTCATAGACAAAACTGAGGCACCTCGACCCCCCCAAAAAAACTAGAAACAAATTGGAAAAAAAAAACATCACTTTCCACTTGAGCCCTCCCCCGCGCACAGCGGGAAATGGCGACAAAAATGCCACCTTGGCAGCTTTGTTCTTGGCGATGGCCAGTTGCCCGGCTTGTTGAAACTTTGCCAAGGCAAAGGACTTTGGTTTGGCTTTCATCATGGCCTGGAGACATCCCCAAATTGTCTCCTAAGAAACAAAAAGCATGGGGAAATCACAATGAAAAATACAATTCCAAAACGAGAAAAAGCACAGCAAACATCAATCATCAGGTTTTTTCAGGAAAAAATGATGAATGACTCATTTACTAAGAACCAAAAGATGCACCCCTTGAAGTTTAACAGCTAGCCCTCTGAAAAAAATGCTAGTTGGAAGACAATCCTTTCCCTTTGGGTTTCGGTCACTTTTCAGGGGAAAACTCGCTGTTAAACTTTGAGCAGGTATTCGTTGGATTCGTAAAGTGCCTCTTAGGAATTCTTTCTCCCCTCAGCGTGAGGTTCGATCCACGGAGTGACATGGCTGCCAAAAAGCTCAGTTTTGGCGGCTTCCCAAAGGCAAACTAAGTCACCCAAGAAGGGGGAAACGTTTCCCCATGTTTGTCATACAATTCCATCATCTTCAGAATGTTATGAACATGGGTTTTCATAAAAAGAACACGTATTGAAAATTATTGGTATTCTGTTCTGAAGAGTGCTTTTCTTGGTGCTTTATGTTGTCACAGCATTGAATTGCTTTTTGGTTGATTGTTCTTGTGATCCTTTCAGACTTGGGTTGGTATCAGGGACACTCCGTGCCGGTGATTCTTAGCTGCTTTTTGTTGATACATGTATCTGATTCCTCGTTGTTTTGATCCAAGTGCCCGGCGGGTTGATTCGGTTCTTTTTCACAGCTAATCACAGGAAACTGGTCTCTAAAAAATGTTTATCATAAGAATCTAAAAGGCAACCAAAATCAATAGGACAGTAAAGGAAACACACAAATTAAGATGTGGGAAAAAGTGCGCCAAATTCAAGGCTCCTTCGGCAGAAACGAAACGGTGAAACATTCGGTTCAAGACTTTTTTGCGTCGCATCCGTGATCTGTCAAGACGTCCCGTGCGTCGCTTCAGCTGGACACTCCGTGCGTAGCAAATCGGACAACTCCGAAGGAACCGACACGGCGTGGAATGCGTCCATCCACAAATCGAGCAGCTTGCTTTGCCTGAGGTAGGTGACCAGCAAAAAGCACCAAGTGACATCAATGAAGTAGAATTTCCATGACAAGGAAATCACACGTATACAAAATCATACATACGTTTTTTGGAAGTCACATGTATATCACAATATGTGTTCTTTTGTCACCTCCAACTTGCAGGTGTTTTATTTCACGTGTTTTTTCTGCTGCTTGCAGCTTTGCAACAACGTCTCATCTTCGCTATGCGTCACGGAATCTGAGGACTGTAAACATCCCGACATCCAGGGCTTGCGGGAAGCTCCCCAATCACCACTATAATGCAAACTGGCCTCGCTCAAAGATTAGATACGGATGGTTTGATGAGCGTGTGTTGCCCTCGATACGAGCCATGCCTATGTTTAAAGAAACTGGATGTGACTGGACGAAATACGAGCGTGTTCTGCTTTTCAAGAAGGGTGAACACTAAATCACTGAAAATCGTACAACATGGCCAAGTCGCATATTTGTTTGCCTGCAGGGCAGTATTGTCCACATTCCGCGTGAACTTGTTGTACTCTTCCTGAGGTACAGCAGAACACTAGTAGGATGTCCTTCAGTGCATCCTCTGCTTAAACAACTGTTTCGCACAACTTGGATTAGCATCAGCCAGGAGTTTCCCTGTTGAAATGAGCTTCTGCAGCAATCTTTCTTGAATACAAGTCGCAATTGCTGGCTTCCCGAAAGAGGCTTGAACAAGAAATACAGAACACCACCACCCCAAACGCTGGAAAAGTGGCAACACCTCAACCTATGAAATGTATTAAATCTTCAACTACATTTTACACTGTATTAAATCTGCACTTCAGCTTCAAGGCTCTGTCAACTCGCTTTGCCAACATCCGACTGCATCGTCCCCCTGTCGCTGGCAGGATGGAAAGGCTTCGTTCAGAAAATACCTGCGCCAAGGTGCGGAGCATCTTGGGGACGTGGCAAAAAAAATCTGGCAAGCACAGTTGCTATCAAGATCCAGGTGTCTTGGAGGATGACAAAAAACACAGAAAGTTGACATTTACGAAGAATGAATTTGGAAATGCAGTTGGCATTGAAACTGCACAAATATACGGAGGATAAAGGCTAATTTGGGTACTTATATCCAGGTAGTGCTTACATCCTGAAAACCTCTTGATAACCCTGTTTGAGCTTGGGAAACAGAAACAACAAACATCCTCAATGCCATGCAATTGAGGCTTCTCCATTAGAAAAGCTTGGTGAACTGTTACTGTTCAAGCCAAATCACTGGATGCCGCCGTGACCACCACTGCGTGGTTGCGTTTGTCTCAACCTGACCAACGAAGAAACTGTGATGCAGTTCCAGCAATGAAAGGGGTTGGGTTGTTCACTCACCAATAAAAAATTGTGCTTTTCCACAAGCATTTGTTGCTATGCATTTTATTGAGTATTGCTAAACTGTTAAAGTTCTGTGCGAAGTCCAAGTGCTTGTCCAACAGTGTTTGAGTTGAGTGTCTCAAGAGGGTAGTTTTGAGTGCCCTGGCAGTGTAGCGCCCCTTCGTTTGTTTTTGTGTATGACTGTGTGACGAAAACACCGTGTCAACGCTGCCATCGTCAAGGAGCCTTTCTCTTAGCTTTTGGAACTTGGGTTCTGCTGGCTCGAGGATGAACATACCGCCGTTGAACCTACATTGCACGTGTTTTCTTTTAGTTGTTTCACGTCTTTTTCGTGCACTCCCTCCAAAATACGATACCACATAAGTGATGTGACAAATTCATGATTCTAACACTCTTCAGGTGGTCATTCTTTCAAACTCAACAAATCCAAGGTCAATCAACTGGCATAACTTGGGCTCCAAGAAACTGTGCAGTGAGACCAGCATCTTTTCGTGCTGAGAGCTCTGTAAAGTCTTCCAGTATCGAATCATGGCTTTTCAATGCTATCCTTGTCTTTTTGCTCGGGTATCATGACAAGATCAAGTGTTGAAATACAAAAGAAATGAGAGTGAAATGATGATTTAGACTTTTTTGGGATGGTTTGGATGGTTTGACTTGACATTGCGGTTTGTGAAGTATGTATGTATGAGGTACCATCCTGCCAGTAACAAGTGAAATCAAGCAAATCTTTCAAAACGTCAACCCAGAATTCCCCTTATGCTGCTCATCACATCATCCTCTCAGCCAGGCATCATGTCAGCATCCATGTACCTTTGATGTGGAGGGCCACAAAATGCGGGACATGTTGACAACTCAGTTATAAACCCAGCAAGCCAACCCTTGCCTTCCCTGATCAGTATACATAATCATTTTACTAGTTTGTGATATGTGATGATCCGCTCATATCATTATGTGTTGATATGTCTTGCATACATTTTCACATTCTTCCCAAAAAAAAACCTAAGTCTTCACAACTTTGGCGGATCCCAACATCTTGCCATCTCCATCAGATCCTGCTAAGGTACAGGACCTTTCGATACGGCAATTGCCAGGATCTTAATTGCAACGTTACGCAATCTGCTCCATCCCGGGTGATGGAGGCATGTGGAGTCACTGGCTCTTCCACATAGACCTGCGTGTCTTCCAACAAAATCCGCAACTTTGGCTGAAGAAAGCACAAGATGGTCGAGATTTCAATCCTATTTGAAACTGTTTTGTAAGTTATACATATATCATGCATATATATATATAAGTGTGTCATAAGTACATCCAAAATATTTGGAGCCATATGCCACTGTCTTTTTTACAAAATGTCCATGCTAGGCAAATCTGAGATCTAGATACCTGCCAACAGAATGGACCTTGTCAAAGACGTGAGCCATTAAACGTTGGTATCGTTCACCAAGATCACCTAAAGCAATGGAGCATGCAATGGGGAAAATTGCTGTTGTGCATATCAACAAACATCCTGAGAATTGCGGAACCAAGGTTTGCTGAATCAAAGCACTGACATTGCAACCAAGAAGCTGGTGATCATAACCACTAAGTTATGAGTCGAACCTGTTTTCTTCAAAGAACCAGCTAACGCTATAGCTCCTGGTGCCCATTTTGCATCGCAAATATGTGTTGCGATAGCCATTTCTGTCGTCTTCTTGCTCTCCTAGAGATTGGTCCCAAAACAGCTGACGAAATTTGTTGATTGTCAAGCAGAAATCTTCAAAAAGTTGACGTTTACATCACATTGTACTTGCAAGATGCATTGAACCTGACATTTTCTCGATAGCTTCTCCATTCCAAATGCACTTGTCACTGCGATTGGTTGTATCAACTTGTGGAAAAAATCAACCAACATTATACTACGTATATAGCCCAGCTATGAAAGGCCGCTAGTCTTCCAAGTCATAGGAATCACTCACAGCGAAGGGGATCCGGGTGAAAAGGCAGATACTTGTACATTTAAAAAAATCCCAGTAACGTAGAAACTCTTAAAGTTACATTCACTTTCATCCATCTTCTCACTTAGGCGTTAAATTTGAGACAAAGTTTCTGAGTCCCTCAACAATCGCAGTCTGAACTGGTCAGTGTTGCTAGCTCCGACATCACCATGATCTGCTCTTCGCATATAACCTCAGTTTTCGATCCCTCAGGTTGATAGGGTGAGCTGCATCAATATGAGTCACCTTTTAACATACCAAAAGGTCGCGATACAAAACTGGTTGGTGGTTTCAACCAATTTGAAAAACATTAGTCAAATTGGATAATTTCTCCAAGTAGGGGTAAACATAAAACATATTTGAAACAACCACCTAGAAAATTAAAGTTAAAGTTAAACTTAAACAACTTTCATAAACTAAGAAACTCGAAAGTCAAAAACTACAAGCCTCTGAAGAGACCTAGTCACTTTGGAAGACTTGTGTCTTGGGAAATGCCTCTCCATCCGACTTTACCTCCACGTGAAATAGATCCACTGCAGTCACTCTCAGGTGGAGTTGGATGAGCAAAAATATCCTCCACATGCTCTACGAGGGCATGATGTACCCAAAGGGGACCTGATCTACCCCTAAGAATTGAACCTGCTGATAGAAACTGCGGATGCACTTTTTTTTTGTCAAATTGGGAGTCCCCAAACTCTCAGATCGAGAAACATGTAAGACACTCACAAAACACACCCAACGCCACACTCCGATGCCAACATCATGGCAATAAAATCCATGTATTCTCCATACATCTCCAGTGTAAAAACAGAAAAACATGATGGAACAAAAAGGGTGAATTTTCCGCGAAGGAAAACGCCGCACCGACACGAGGTCGCTGGAGCTTCTTTTTTGCTCCCTATGTACAGATTTCGCAGGGCAGCTGCATTGAATCGAAAGCAAAGTCTTTATCCTTCCATGATGTTGCAGAACTCCTGGCAGGAAGCTTGAGAGAGAACTCCTCGCAAAAAACTACAGTAATTTGAGTCATGCCGTCTTTTGAAACCGAAGGACTTGTAATTTGAAATGCTGTGTGAAATGGATGAAGACATGGCAAGCTACTCTACAAGTACAGCATTATGCAATGGTCTGTCAAACAATATTGATGTATCGAAGCCAGCTCAAAGACCAGCTCGACTCAATCTCAGGATTTTACACCTTTCTAGAAATCTCGGCCAAATCTTCATCAGTATCCACCCTTCACAAAGCTCTGCCTTAAAGTTCATCTTGCCATCGCCATCTTTGTCAATGCGGCCCAGGACTTTCTTTACCTGTTTCAACATGAAACGTGACATCAAGGGTAACAAGAAACATACATTTAAAACCTTGGTTTTAGCAGCGAAGGAACAAAGAACCGAAGCTTCGGTTGTTCAGTCACTGACAACATTAAATCAAACCCTCCAAGACAGAGGACATGCAGAAATGGAATGCAAAGGACTTCAGTGTCCTGCATTTGCTGCAAACTCCAATCCTAATCATTTTCAAGGAACTGAGTATGAAGGAAGAATCGATTCTGCCAAAGGATGATTCACCCCACTCTTTGCAGAAACCTTGCCACCATCGATGGGCCATTTCCAAGACTAGGTGACCACGTGACCCCATTCCTGTTCTTGAGCTGGAACTCTAGTATGTGAACATGTTCTGACGTTTTGCCTGGTTACTCAAGAAAAACACACGGAAAAAAAACACACACACAAATTCAAATGAAAGAAAAACCACCTTAAACCGTATTTGTATGTACGTATTTAATGTATACGTATATAGAAATAGTATGTATAAGTATATATAATATATAATATGCATGTATATAGATATATAATAATATACACATCCATTTGGATCACCCAAACAAAAGATTCACTCAAACTTGTTTTTTGCTGCGCGTTGTCAACTTTTTTCCGTTGAAACCGCCTCTTCTGCTTCCATGGGTTCAGGACCTTTAGTAGTCAAAGCTTGGATCCTGATCCATGGGCACGGTTTCTTTTTGTGAACAAAAAACAACCTATACATGTAGTTTTGAGGGAGTTGAGTTGAAGTGAAGATTTAAACTTGAGAAACATAATATATTAGTGTAGTTGCGTATAAATGTATATATATATAATATCATTTTTGAGCCACAGATTTTGAATCATTCATCTGCCGACCATCCAGAAATTCCTAGTAGTGAATGCCTGCTCAAAAAATGCCTACATATCCTCTTGATATATCTTGATGTCTGGTAATAAAGATGGTGGTCTCAACATCTCAATGCCAGTACCGTCATATAGAAAATGTAACGATAGATATAATAAAAATATCAAATACAACATGTATTAATCGGCCCCTGAAGTTTGACACGGCCCCTCAAAAAACAATGGTTGGAAGACAATCCTCTTCGTTTTGGGGAAAAAAACACTTTTGGCCCATTTTCAGAAGGCTGTGACACTTCCAGACCAAGTAACAACTCTCTGGAGCTGATAGAACCGCCACCATCAACTCGGTGAAAGAAGGGATTTCATGGAGCAAATTCCTGTTTCCCTGCGGGATAGCTATTGGATAGTGATCAAACCCAGCAGCTGAATTTTTCCATTGGATCCAATCAATCCATTTTTGATCCCACCCAAAAAACTGGCGAACTTCACCCGGATTCCGAAAAAAAAAAAACACATCCTAAGGCAACAACGATCAATGGCTTCAAACCTTGGTTCACCAGCGAAATTGAAGTCATTTGGAGTTGGTCGTTAGTAGCATGAACCAAAATCCCTTGGTGTTTATGTTTGGCATAAAGTTCAAGCACATCTTGCTAATAGTCATGTCTTCTGTCCTCAATGATTGGTCTATCATGGACCTTCGGGTCACTATCCTAGATCTCGGATAGTTGGCATGAAGGATCCAATTGCAAACTCTAAGTGCGAAGCAGTTCTCTCATATCACGCTCATACTCCTGGACTTTAGCCAGAGAGGTAGAAGAGTTTTTCCCAGGTGACGGTATGACTCATGGCAATGTCACCGCCATCCCAAGTGCAGCTGCTCCTCTGGAGTAGGTTTTGGAGTGATAGCAATCCTGGCCAGGCACTAAAAAGATGCAAGCTTGACGCACCCTAAAGTCTGATTCCATGCAGGGCTGGTTTGAGCACCAACAACTGCAAAGACATAACCATAACTGCAGAAGGGACCCTAACCGTTGGCAATTGACCCTTTACCAAACTGTTCTGAACATCACTGCAAATCCAACACCACATGCATTTTGCAGATTTATCAGCTTGGCGTTGAGTGATCGCTTCAGTCGTAGAAATTTCGCCATGGGCCACACTTGTGCCACGATGATCATGAACTCTTCGAAATCGAGATCTCCACTGCCATCTGAATCCGCCTTGTGAAAGTATGGAAAGTCGCATGTTTGCAAAGCATCAGGATATCATAAGATAAGCATGAAACAAAATCTGTTCATAGCATTTTGAATTCTGATGTCTATGAACATTTCTTTAGTACACCTTTAATACGCAGGCAACATCCTGACATGAACTTCTTTTGATGCAATCTCGAAACTTGAAATTCACCGATACTGTCGAGCCTGCTTGATGATCATTTGCAAATCGGACTGGCACATGCACAACGCAAAACACAAACTATCAAACTGGAACCGCCAAAAAACCACGCCACAATTGGTCATTTGGAATCATCCTAAAAAGAAGGGTGGCTTCATCCTGGTCTATGACAACCTTTGGACCAACAACAAGGTGCAACAAAAGCTCACCCATCAAAGATTCCAATATAATAACTTTCAACACACCACCACAACCCAGTTTGGCGCAACACACACACACACACACTGATGACAGTTTCACATCATTGCACATTGTTTTACTGTCTAAATTCATACATCAACCCTTTTTTCAGACGTATCAAAACACTGGTTTACCAAAACTCCCGCAAACCCCGCCTTGGATGGGTTCAGCCCAACGGCACGCACCAAATTCACAATGTTCCGACGAGTCAAGGCCTCGGGAGAAAGGCGAAATTTTTTAGTTTTGAGGAGGGCAAAAGAATGATGTAAAAAATGGATGAACATCTTTTGTGGATATGTTTGGATAATATGTATCTGTTAGGTGTGATGTTCCCCAAATTCTTTGTGATTTTGAGGGAGACTTTGCAAAAATTTTGAGGACGGAAATTTCATCATTTCAGGGGTGACGTGACTTGCCCGAAGTCACTTCGCAAGTGAGACTTCGTAAAACACAAGAAATTCTGTCTTAGTCCGTGTGGGTGAACCATGAGATGAGTACCGGATAGCAGCATTATATATTATACTGTAGTATACTTTTCAGAAAAAAATATCAAAAAGATTTTCACATCACAGGACGATGTTCGAAGCAAACTTGTGCCACGCTGTTTGAAAATGCAAGACCATTTTGTCGTGGAAGTAGTGCCAAGTCACGCCATCCAGGTCCTCCATATATTCATCGAAGACCTCCAGGCAAGGAGCCCCTTTTGGGTGATTTTTTTTTGATTCAGAATATTCTATGATTGTATGGCATCATGTGACATTGAAGTGGGTGGATTGTTGTTGACTTGTTCTGTTTTTTCATGAATTTTGGTTGCATGTTTCGTCTAAAAAAAGATTTCTGAACGAATCTGGAGGCAAAGATGTGCTCTAAACCCGGCAAAATCGATCAGGATTTAGACATTACCCCCCTGAAAACTAACGTTTGTTTCCTGAAAATTGATGGTTGGTTCATATGATTCATTTCAACATGTTCTTTTAGAATGGTCCCTTTGAAAGAGGAAATTGGGTCATTTTGGCGTAGCTACCCCAATCACTCCCTTCGCCACCTGTTTGAACTCTAGGACTTGATCTTCGCTGAGATTCAGCTCCTCCGACAATTTCCACCAAGGTGAAGCAAAAATAAACGGGTTTTTTAAGGCCTCCATGTTTGGTTAATCAAAACTATGCATGGACATATATCCTAGAAATATCCCAGGTGTTAAAGAACTCAAATGTAAATATTCAAATGACCTCCAAATTTTGGTTTTAGTTTTCTACATCCCCGAACGGTCTTGGGCTTTTTTTCCAAAGCTTTTTGGAAAAAAATCCCAAACTTTTTGGAATCTATGTCTTTCTATTTTTTGTGTACGAAGCAGATTGAAGCTGACGGATTTAGTTTGAAACATGACCTCAAAACAAAAAACAGTGTCCTTGGCATAGTATGCTAGCTCATCTTCGCTGAGTGGAACTGGAGTCCATGACATCTTGATCGATGGATCTATGATGATCTATGATGATCTATGGATGGTTATGTTGGGCAACCCGACTCTGATAGCCTGTGAGTGTAATACCTTCCATCAAATTTTGATGCTGCAATTTGTTTACAAAATGCCCAAAGGCAATGTACAATCATACCAGTACCATCTTTCAATACTGTTGTATTCTTCCAACTGACCCAGTCAACCACAAAAAGTGTGATTCCTACCTTCCCATGGAACCTCTACGCACTTGAACCGCTCCAGAACAAACAGCAAACATGACACAACACACTGACGCGCAGTAAAAGGACAACTTTGAAAGAACGGTATGGTAGAGTTCGGTACAAAGTAGTTTTAAACTGTGCATGTTAAGAGTTCTACATTCCTTGAGATCTTGAAAATGTTATCAATTGAATCCAATCAATGTAGCTTGCAGCAAGTCTTCTCTTGTCTTCCATGGGAAAAAGATGCAATCATGCGGAACTTTTTATGTTCGCAGGCTTGCAAAAGTCAATCGTTGCCGAAGCCTTTTGTCGCTTCCATCATTTCTTCTCAGCAAAGTCACCGGCATCTCCTAATTTTCCCTGCGGCGAAAGCAGGGAATGTTGGATTGATGCCGATGTTAGGGATTGATTTGTTGAGTTTGTAGTTGGGTGGATATTGTTTCGTGATATGTTTTCAGGATGTTCCTGTTGGGTCCATGAGTAGTTGGTAATAGAAAACGTGGATACCATAGGCATCATAGCAACCCCCCAACTCCCCCAGCCTGCAAGCTAAAAACGTGTGGGAAAAAAACATGAAAAAAAAACAGCATGTTCGAGGCTCAAAAACCAAGGATAGAAACAATTTCCAAACAAATTCTCCACTGCTCTATTCCCTTCGTAATAGTGATATATCAAATACATCAATCCATCAAATTTCAACATTTCCGTAAACAAAATTATCTTTGTCTCCAAAGTTCTTTTCAAAGAAAAATCAACCATTTTCCCCAAAAAACAATCCGCCCAGTAAAACAACACCTGGAGTTTCATACAACCTGAACCAGGTTCAGCGTTTTTCACCGCCGCCTTGCCCTTGAACTCGCCATTGCTGAAGGAACTTCGGGCCTCAGGCCAATCCTGAGTGAAACAATCATGGACCATTTTTTACAAGGGAAAAAACAGAAAAGTGGTTTAAATAGAAAATGAAAGATATATAAAGATATTCTTTGGAAGATGAACAGAAAAGTTGTTGCTTGAGACATGTTGAGACATACTGATTTGAACATCTGTCACTACTCTGGACTCTGGCATATTCTTTTGCAGAGATCCCCAGTCTCAAATGCTTTTTGCTTGCAATTCGAGTCTCTGTGCAACGCAAACCAGGGAAGTCTGTCTGGATCTTCTGGCATGCCTGACATGCAACGTTCATCCGCCCAAATCAAAATTGGCGCAGAGAATCATGGGCAAAAAACCGAGAAAAACATACCGAATCACCTCCGTGCACCATAGGTGCACTCGGTGCACATGAAGGACTTGCACATCCTGGCGGTGATATCAATCCCCTGCAATTTGTTGCTGTCAATTTGGACATGGCATCGGGACCACCGGGGAACGAAAAAAAAAACAGATCTTATTTTGGTGTGATTTGAGTAGTTTTGTTGATTTGTTGGAACCAAAAACCAGCTGTAAATATGCTTTTGTCTTTTGGAGTCTCATTTACGAAAGATGGATGGCTTCAAGATTACGATGCTAAGTTGGTGGAACATCGGATCAAGAGCCAACCTGTAGGTATTTAGAAAAAGTACCAATTCTTGCACAGCGTTTTGTGATGCTTACCCTTTTGGCCATCATGTCATGCTTTCAAGATCTGAATGAAGTGTCTCTAGTTGGCACTTGAGCCACCCGAGATTGAATTGGGATCACCTTTATTTTTTGATTCCTGAGTTGTTGAAGTGTTTTTGTGGTGCTAAGCCATCAAACAATACCTGCATTTTAACATATTTCATCACTCCCACTGAAGCTTTCAACCGGGTCTCCGTACATGATATCAAAACGGCACTGACCATTACATGGACTCTCCTCTGCCTCAACCTCGTGCCCAGGGATTTGAACTTCAAAGTGCACAAACAAAATTTCAGGAGTTGAACTTACTTACATTTCTTTTTTGGCCAAGTTGATCGAGGAATTTCAAGTTTATTCTTTAAGAAGCGTTGCTACGTAACCCAAGAAATCTCCCGCAAAGCTCGTTCGTATGTCAAAACTTGGCATTTTTGAGCTCCGCACAGTCTCTAGCGCTGCATCCTGTGTGGTCGGCAGTCCCCAAAATATCCCAAGAAATCGCCATGTCAAAATACTTGCCGTTTTTTCACACTCTGTTCGCATAGCGAGTCCTTATGATATATGGATTTGTATATGTACCAAAAAAATGTGTCAAATAAATGTATGTAAAATATAATGTATCTATAAATAATAATACGATATTGCAAGTGACATTAAGCATTCTATGATGCTGACTTTCCTTTCATTCACAACCCAATCACCCCCAGTTTTTCAAACAACTACAAGCGGATCTTGAAAATTCACATCCTCCCTATCCGCCCGCGCACCTGAGTCCGCAGCACCGCGATAGCCCAGGCCATGGGCACAAGGCCCCAAGCAATCACTGCCTGGTCAAGACAGATTGAAGGATAGCAGCAGTTCATCATATTTCATCATATTTCATCACTTCACTTCAGTATTTTTTTTGGAAACCTCGGACCGATGCAACATGTTGCTTTCCAAATGGAAAACAAAAACTGAAACAGGTCACGTTTAAAGGGAAAGAAATTTTGAGTACCGCATATCCATCCCTCCATTTGGCAACAAATCATCCAACACGAGTCCAGTGTCAAGCCTTCATTCTTAGCTCAGCCTGCTGAGTGAATCGCAAGCACTTGAGCGAGCCAGCTGGGAGCCAGCTGCGGCGGCAAAAGAACACATTTTGTACTACCATTTAGGGTGGGCAAAGCAACCAACTATGAGCAAAGAAGAATGATTTCAAAAAAAACGCACGCACATGCGTCAGACAGTAACGACACATGCACACATCAGAGAATTTTTGTATTCTGTGTCTGCAAGACATCCACTCCGACTCCTGCTTTGGGATGCTATTCTCTAGCACTCCAATTGCGGAGGGATTCTATTTACGCAGGGCCATGCCCTGCCATAAACAATAAGAGGTCTGCTGAACAAAAAAGACTCCCAAAGAAGGAGAAGTTTCACAACGGCTCTTACGACCTGTGGGAAACCAAACGAAATTGGACCAAATAAGTCCACAGCGGGGCTTTTATCCCACGAAATCCCAAATCAAGTCTGTTACTCCGAAGTAGCCAACTCAGCTGTCTTCCAAGGCACCATTTCCATTTGCTTCCTTCACCAAGGGAGCTTCAAAGCTACGTGTCGTGGATGATAGACTTTTCACATTTCAACTCCCACTGATTCTAGAATTTACATAATTCTCCCTATGGAAATGAAGGCAAAAAATGATTTCAAGATGTATGTCAGGGCTCTATTTTGGATGAACTTCTGTTTTTGTTCCCTTTTTATGTGCTTTCAGTCACCACCAGTTACAATCCATCAGGCTGTGCCTTCTTTGCACCCAGCATATCCTGCCAGGTCTCATTCCAGCATTCTAATCAAGTTGGTTCAAGGTCTTCTTCATTGTGTCAAAAACTTCATGCTTTCTATGTTGCCGTTTTGCAGGCTGTCACACTGAAACGGTTTTCCCTCCCAAAAGTGTCCTCTGTAAGCACGAACAAATTGGTATACTTCAAATCCTCGGCGAAAACACCGAAAAGACACACATGGCAGTCGTGGCAAAGCAGGTCCTGTGATCGAAAAAAGTTGAATCTTTCGGAAATTAACATTAAAAAAATTGAGAGTACAAGAAGAACCTGTGGATTTTTCCGTCATGATTCACGCACCATATTAAAAGTCGAGACACGTAAATGTCCCAAAAAATGTTGCTACCCTCAAATGAAGCAAGTATTCGAAATATGAAAATATGAATAAACACCATCCATTCTGGAAAAACTGCCCCAAATCCAGGTCGGATCAACTCGCTTGACCTGCTTCCTAGGTGGTAACCTACATAATCTCAAACAAGAATCACCTGGTGGATTCACTCTGGAAGAACAAAGTTTAAACTGAAGTATCAACTTTCCGTTCTAACGTTTTATTCCAGAATTCCATAGAATTCCCATGTGCCAACGAAAAAGTGTTTATAAACTTCAACAAGTTCAGTAGGTGGGCAATTGTCAGCACACAAACTCACCCATCACCCGCACCTCTCGATCACGGCCGTTGCCATACCACTCTGGTGGGTTGGCCAAACGTGCAGGCCTCGGAAAAGACAACAATCATGAAAATCCAATGGGCAATTGGAGAATTTCCAAAGTATTCAATTGAAATTTCCTCAATGATGAATAGATCCAAAGACAATGATACAAAATTGGAATAGCTTTTGAGGACATGCAGATTCTAAAAATGCCCCGCAAACTGCCAAATGTTCTCATGGCTGTGCTGAGTGCCCTTGCTGATCCTTGGATTGCCATGGGATGAGACCCATGAGCCGCATATGCCTTGATCAAAGTGGCAACTAACCTAACCATTTTGTAGAATGATAGACCCATGGGTGATATGCCATGAGTCAATAACTAAAATAACTTCTACCATGTTTCTTTTTGCGAAAACGGGCATGAAACAGAAATTCATGAACAGTATGCAGGCTTCAACAGGCAAATTGCAATTTCATCATTATTACGCTGAACGTCAGACTGCTTTGAAAGTTCTTTTGAAAAAGGAACGGTTTGTGTGTTTTTATCACACTTGAACAGTGAGTTCCTTTTGCTATCATTTTCATCAGGAAAAGAATGCAATTTCCTTCTGTTTTTTGCTTCGACTGTTTCCTCTTTTTACCAGATTCATCGTTCTAAAATGTATCTTGGTGTGTCTATGTGTTACCAACGACTTTGTAAATCTGTCCAAAGCTTCACATTTTTCACCAGGCCTCTCGAAGACACGTTGAGATCCAGCTTTGAGATATTCGAAGTGGATCTCAGAATGGAATCCGAGCACCATCATGAAAGCTCAATGGAAGCCAACCGAAACCATACCTTTCAATGAAAATAAATGCTCTTACTGTAGTTGATTGGAATTTTAAAAAAAAACAACGGATAACAATAGTAGTCCCTTCGTTATAATCCCTTTTTCTTAGTTGTGTCATCGCCTTTAACTGCATTCTTCCAGACATTGCCAAGTGGCATTGGGAGAGTCATATTTCTCCCACCACAAGCGCTGTGGAAGGCCACCTTTCATCTCTAAATGCACGATCACATGGTCACCTGGCAACTTCAGCTGAGCTGGTTTTTTGGAACAAAAAATGATGAAATTTTACGACAAGGGGATCTAACAAAAAATGAAGGGACATAAAGTGTTTGGATATTGAGATATTCAAACAAAAAATCACCAAACATACATTTGAAAAGTCAAAAAATCAAAGGCCACCTTTTTGGGAACTAACTCATATTCTTTTCCCATTTTAACACTTTTTGAGTCCATGATTTTCCGAACTTCCCATTTGGTGGGATATGTGTGATCGTTTCCCGTCAAGATTTGGACCTGCAGTGAGATCATCTTCCGGATCAGCACCAATAGCCCAATACTTCCCAGCACCTGGACGTCACCAAAATGACATGAAAAGTCTGAATCACCAAGAGTCATCACCAGGATATTTTTGTATATATATATATACATACATATTATATATATATATACATACATATTATATATATATATACATACATATTATATATATATATATACATACATATATATATATATAGATATGTATATATTTTGTGGGATCTTAAAACACCTTCATTTGCCACCTGGAAAAATGAGAAATCCATGGGTCCCACTTTTCCCTTCAAGCTATGTCGGCTTGGGAGACCAAGGCGGCTTCCGGATCTTCCCCTATGTTCCCCTTTCACGTCCAAAAATATGTCCAAACAAGTTGAAATTTCATCTGGATTTTTTTGATCAAAATGTCCATTTTCTTGGGGGAGATACCGGTATATCTCAAAACGAAAGATTTGCACCTCCATCATCAGGTCCCACGATTTCATGGCCATCATTCTGCGCAGAAAAAAGACGGCGGCTTCGACAAAAAGGGAGAAGCTTTCTTAAGATGAAGTCCAAAAAGTATAGAAAAGATACAAAGAGGTCAAAGAACATCATTTGACATTCTTTCCCTGAACAATATGAAAATTCATTTTGATTAAAGGCAAATGTAGTTGATGGAATAAATTTAGCTACACAGTCAGTCTGAACCCAGTTATGTGCAGTCTCCTGTGTCGCTTGGTCACGATCTGGATGCACACCGGCCTCAAGTTTGAGGAATCTCCAATCAGCAAATTCCAGAAGTCAAGAATCAAGAAATATAAGAAATATCAAACCATTTCAAAATTAGTTCAAAAGGGCGTTTCCGAAAATAGGGGTACCCCCCCAAATCATCTATTCTAATAGGGTTTTCCATTACAAACCATCCATTTTTGGGATACCTCTATTTTTTGGAAACACCCATATAGTTCATCATCTTTTTTAAAAAATCTTCCTCAACTCATAAGCCTCAGAAGCTCCTTCATCAATGATTGCTGAGAACAAGACTAGCCAATTCCGGTGCAGCAAAATCTGAACGGCTTCCGTACCACTCTTCCCAATAATGATCTCCTCCCAGGAAAAAAAGATCTCAAGGATCTGGTAGAATTTCATAGAAACATCTGCAGTTGGTCCCCCATTGTCCTGCTTGTAGCTCACCACATTGTTCTCATCCACCTCCTTTTTCATGACCTTCAATTGAATAGATATGTGAATGCTTCGTTCGTCAGGCTTGGCGCAATCTTAGGTGATTTGTAGAGTGACAGAATACGTTTCAAAGTGAAAAATAAGACATTGGAGTCCAGAAAAAAATGAAAGTGGAAGGAAAGTAGTAAACAGTAGACATGCCCAAAAAAAGGTGGCAAGATTCTCAAGAAAAAATGCAAAACAAAATGATACACGAAAAAAAGATATAAGAGAAACTGTGCCTGTCCGTGGGACCATTGTTTGGAACTTGGCCAAGCAAATTTTCTCCGAACAAGGAAAAGGGCATTGAAATGGCGAATTCCACCTTGCAGTCTTTGAAGTCATTCCAAGATCCGACCTTTGAAAAACACGGATGGGTTCACTGGAGGGAACTTTCAACGGATCTTTTTTAGGGTCGTTTGGGGTTTGGGTGGTTCTCATTTAGATATAGTTTGGGTTCCGTTCTTTTGGCGGGTTTTCATCATTGGCAAATGGGTGAATCTATATCTTCTGTTTTAGGGTGATCCTGATGTCCTTCTTTCCCATCAGTTTCTTGTTGCTCTGCACGAAGGTATAGAGAAGAGTGTTGAAAACAATCCTCGCCCTGATTGGATCATGAGCCACGTTCATCTTGAAACAGCAGCGACTGTAGCTGGTTCTACGAAAATTAAAAAGAACTTGCCAAGGTACAATGTAGTAATTGTGATTTTTGGCACGTTCCTGGAGTGCCACCACACGATCACAACACTCTGTCATATGAAGAAATAAGGAAGGTTGGTATCGGCAGCATGCTGATGATTGACGTTGCACGGCAAAAAAGCATAACACGGCAAAAGTACAACATTACAACCATCTTTCAACAAACCCTTGTTTCATGTCTTCAACATGTTGTCTATCTCCTCGAAGTCAATGGGTTCACTTGCAACCTGCTCCCAACCTTCACACGTTAATAAAACAAGGAAAGCTGTGGGAATACGCATCTTCCAACGAAGCAAATGATGAAGAAACATGAGGAATGCGTATTAGCATGTGTTTGCCAAACGGTTGTTTCGACAAAAACAAGCATACAACTCAGTTCCATGCGAATACTCTTCTTGTCCTGCGATTTTTTCGGGCTCATGGTATTTTGTATCTGTGTATATGGTACAATCGATATCCAAGGTGTTTTTTTATTAAATAAATATGACAGCCTCAAAGCAACAAAAAGAAACAAAATATGAGTACTAAGCTCCTCTTTGCGCCGCACCATTCGTTCAAAGGTGATCTCAAAAATATCACCAGCCTCCCCCAAAGCACATCCCAATTTCTTCCGATGAACAAACAGCGTTTGGGACAAAAAAGGTTGTGGGAAAAACAAAAACGGGAAAGGTGTTGCGGGAGGTTTTTGTAAGGGTCAAAATATATCCATCCAAATTCACAAGATAACATTTAGAACTGGACTGAAAGGCCTGGCCCTCAAGCTTCCAATGAAAACCTTGACCACAATCATCTGGACCTTCAGTCAATTCTCAGTCTGGTTGGGAGATTTTTTTGGAAAAGGCACGGCACGTGGTACATGTGGATACTTGCCATATAGAAGATGGATACAAAATCCGCAAGAATGAAGTGCATTCAAAAGGAGGAGAACCAATATGAGAATCTGATGAAATTTGAAACAACATCTTGAAATCAAATTAAAAAAGACATCACTTTTCTATTTCTCCTGGCACGAATCACAGTAACTCCTAGATCTTTAGATACTTAAAAAAACAACGTCAAAATCAGCATTCCCAAATCTAAACGCCAAGGAACCAAGAATTTCACCTGCCTCAGTCATCAAAACCAAAATGGCCAGCCAATCCATCAGTGGGAAGCGCCCCATCTACCGAGGCTGTGACTTCATCTGGATAGAAACCTTGATCAAAGTCACCTGGTATCGTCACACAAAAAAAAGTCGCCACGTTTTTTTTAGGCAACACATGCTTTTTGAACATTAAACAATGTGAAAAGTCATCCAGTCGTCGAAATGATCCATATCATAGGATTTGAGAAAACATATGTATGAAATATCATGAAATATGTATAAAACTATATTTCTATCATTCTATCTGATTACATCTTTATTTTCCAAAAAATATCTTCAGTTTTTCAGTTGTGTTCTCTCCATGTTTTTTTCCCGTCAAAGACATGACGGCGAGGAGCGATCACGGTAGATTTGGAAGTTGCTGGGACTCTTCAAGATTTGCACCTCGGAAAACTCCCGACGGTTAGAATGGAAGTGGACGGAAACCAGGCATGGAAGTACCTAACAATGTTAACAGGTAATATATGGATATATATCTAAGTAACTAGTCATAGTAACTATTAAGATAAGATAAACAAAATACTCTGTAATTAGTAGTATAATAGCTTATTAGCAACCAATAGACTTTTTGTTGCAACTGCAACTGTTGAGTGCATCTCTGTTCTCTACCAATTTGACATCTGACATTCAAGAAAAAAGGTGTTGCTTCTTACGCTTGGCCTTGATGGAGTAGACACCTTTCTTCACTTCCTGCGCTCGAAATGATGGAAACAAAACCAACAAGTCAGTCATGAGATTAAAGGGAAATTGCAGTGTTTTCACCACGGTGTATAACCTTATTGAAGGGAACTACTGGCAGGATTCCTTACCAAAGTACCAAACCATATTTCAAAGAGGTTGCGGCTTCAGGCACTGTCATTCACCTAAAACAAAAGGTGTCCTGCGTTTCTTGCCATTTGGTGTTCGCCCTTTCGGAAAATTCACAGCTTTCCAGGAAGTACCCAGTCTTTGGAATGCATCGAGGCATGCTAAAACTACAATGGTTGTTAATATGATTGTTCTGCTTAGTTGTCTTCTACAAAAAACAGCTGCCATATGGTTCACGAAACTTTCTCCTGGAAACTGTGTTTGATCCTTTAACATAAAAAAACAACTGGTTCCTATTGCTTTCTTTCAAAGCAACTCCATAGTTCATGTTGCAATTTCTGGTTTTCACCCAGATCCACCGGAAAAAAAAAACACTTCGGCTGTCGATCACCTCCATGTCTTCAAAGAGCCAATGGCTATGATCACCTCAATCAATCCGACTCAATCGACCCACGTAAGGTCTGGCGATGACAGCCCTTTGCTGATGCTGAGGTACAAACCAATGACCGAAAATTTGTGTTGAAAGAGCCTGGTCTCTGCAATCTTTTTCAGAATTTTCAACAACATCCAATGAACCAAAAGGGACAGATTCATGATGTTAGATGGCAACTTCAGCAATTTCTTACGCCACAGCTGGCAAAAAAAAACACAGAAAATCCTCCAATCACAAGTTGTGTCACCCTGCCTTCTGCCAATGGGTGCCACAGCATCAACTCCCTTGGCCTTCGTCCATTCGATGCGCTTGTACCTGGAGGCAGCAGAGTCAAACTTTCCTCAAAAAACCACGGGATGTGTGGATTTTAGGAAGCTATTTTTAAGCTCCAACCAAGAAACATTTGACAAACAAATGTTTCATGACTTATGCTAAAGATCTCCAAATTGGCGTTGGGTCCGTCTGTGATTCACCTTCAAAATCCCCCAAAAAAGCTCACGCTCCCTGGATGTAGAGACGTATCCGGTACCTGGATGACCAAACTTTGAATGATTGATCATCAAGATGATCTGTCCAAAGATGTTTCTCGCAAAATGTTCTCCACTTATCCCACCATCTATTTGTTTTTCACAGGTTTCGCAAGATCTTTTGTTGGTGCTTAGACCTTGAGCCTTCACACACCAAACGTCGGTGTTAATCTTCGACCAAAAACTAAGCTCCCCTGCTTGTCACCGGGCTGCCCTTCCAATCCAGCATTGAGGTTTACCACCTGACAATATGTTGTGAAAGTTGTTGTCGAGTGTTTCTTTTTTCCCACATTTGTAATTTAAACCTCTCACCACTTCTTACATATGTCCTTCATGACAATGGAATACCGTATGAAAAGTCCATAGGAACGTCTTCGTGCTGTTGGGAGCAGTTCTGTTCTTGGATATTTCCAATGACTGGACCGCCAAAGATTTTAACTTTGAGTCAACATGAACCAATGGGAATCGAATCAACAAACTACCTCTGTCCAAAAAAAAAAATCTCCACAAAAAGAGGAGGAAAAAACGGGCACCGGCATCTTCATAATGTCATCCTCTGTGTTTGGTGGCACCTCAACAACAAGATTCAGAGACTTGGTGAAGGAGCTCGGAAGGACCATGGGAAGAGGAAGGTGGTCAGTGTCTACCGCCCTACCTAACGTTTTTTTTAATGAAATAACTTGGGAAAATGTGATGAAATAAGATGAATTCAAGATTTCCTCAATTGAAACCGGTCTAAGTCACGTCACGTTGGTCGAATTTCTGAGAATGAAGTTTACCTCTCCAAGATTCCACGCATAACTTCCGCCAAAGGCCACCAAACATTCGGGTCCCTGAGCATCACGGAAAAAACTTGGTGAATCTAAGGCCAAACTCAACAACTCTCCATTCTTCATTGGAAAATTCTTGAAAACTCTGGGGTTCCAAACCTGAGTGATGCTGATAGAAGTCAACAAAAGTTGGGTGACAAAAACCAAAAATCCCGGCCTGCACGGATACTCCGCTGTCTTCCAACGCCTGAAACTGAACCTCGTTGACGAAACGAACCTGACAAGGTTTCACTTTCAGTCGGCTTTGAGGGGATGACAGTTGGGAGAAGTGTGGGTTTTGGAGTTGAGCATGGTGTCCTTTTTCGAAAGGTTTATGTTAGATTTCCATAAATCGGTTTCTGAAAATTTTCCACCATTTTCAAGTTTGAAACTGACGAGTTGGTGAATCCATTCTGGACACTGTATATTCATCCTGAAAAAAACAAGGGGTCCTTTCCAAAAGACAACACACGGAGTTCCGAAGCCATTAACATAAGGTTTGTTCAGGGGGTTCGGGTCAGAGATATTTTTGCGAAGCACTGATTTGGGGGCGACACCATCATCTTACGGTCTGGCCTCTTCTTTTGCGCCAGAGATTTTCCAGCAAAGCACCTCAAGGGAAGGAGCACAGGTGAAAATATTTGTGACCGAAATGTCCAGAACCCTCGATGGGATTTCTTGAAAAAATCAGGATAAGAAACGTCAAAAGAATTTCTGAGAATGAAGGTTTCATGGATGAAACCACAGCAAGTTTCACCCGGGATGTCAATGTCATCATGAGACTGTTCATCGTGATGAGATCATGCTGTGGCATCAAGAATGTTCCAATTCACTTTCCACATCAAAGCAGCCTTGCCTTTCCTCCTGTTGTTGTTGTTGTTGTTGTTGTCGTTGTTGTTGTCGTTGTCGTTGTCGTTGTGGTTGTTGTTGTTGTTGTCGTTGTTGTCGTTGTTGTCGTTGTTGTCGTTGTCGTTGTGGTTGTCGTTGTGGTTGTCGTTGTGGTTGTCGTTGTGGTCGTCGTTGTGGTCGTCGTTGTTGTCGTCGTCGTTGTCGTCGTCGTTGTTGTTGTTGTTGTTGTTGTTGTTGTTGTTGTTGTTGTTGTTGATATGTGTTTCAACCCAGCTGAAAATAAGCTTCATTAACTAGGATCTCCCTACAAACAAAGATTTACAAAAAAAAAACATGTCAAGCCACTCACATCTTCTGACTCGTAGTTTTAGTTTGTTCCAGGCTTCAGGTTGAAACATTCTTCAAAATACATCAATTGATATTTCTTAATCGAACATGCTATGGAGCAACAAAAAGAGATTACCCAAATAAGATCATCTTTACAATACAATCTTATGATGTATGTATATATTGTATATTATAGTATTGTAGTATGCTTTTAAGTGTCATATATCATCACAACCAACAATAAATCCCTCTGGCCTTTCTGTACACCAAAACCACACACAATCTTCCCAAAACAGGAATTGTTCATCCAACAATACCCTCTTTTTTGTTTTTTTAACCAAACGCACCTGTGAAACATCACTGGATGGGCCCTCAATGATGGACTCGGAGATGTCATTGGGATTCTTGGGATGAAGCACCTGCCGGCCAAAATTCTCCGAGATTCGTTTCTTGTGGGGATGTCATTTTGGACCTGGAATTGCACCCGATTTCTTGAAAGAAAAAGGAAAACACGGTGCCTTTTTTTTACGCTGGAGTACCTAATTGACCATGATGAATGATGATTTTTATGACTCGTAAAATACATGGATAATGAAAAAGCCTCATATTTTCTTTAAGTGACACACCCTAGGTCTCAAAGAATCCGAACACCCCAAAGGGTTGATCACCTGTAGTGACCCATCCCAGCCTTGTCAGGATCTTCATCGATCCAAATCTGGAGCACAACGTCAGTGGGGGTGTGCTTTGTAGGCGTTAAAAATGGAAGAAGGAGAATTAAATGTAATTGGTTTCAATTTGGATGTATTATATGATGATGTATAACCATGTAGATGTATATATATGTATATATAGAATTATATAGATGTGATAAAATGCAATTGGATTCAATTGATCTTTTAGTTTTAATTTTCAACATGGTTCAAGTTTCAGGTTTCTCAGTTGTCTAGCCCAGTCTGATGTCAAAATTGTGAACCTGTCTGACACATATCATGCCCACACCCACATCCGCAACCCTTCACCATTCCACCTGAAACTTCTCCCAGTTGTTGTCTCCCATGGTCAGCCTCAGTATCCTACTGTATCGGTAGAATCAGTCAACCAAACGTTGCGAATCATTCCTTGAGGTTGCAACCAACGTTCCCTTAGAATTTTACGTGAATCAACATGGGGTGAATAAGTTTCATCCCTTTTCTAAATCAAAACTGACACCACAAAATTTGTGACTGTAAGCCACCACATGAATCTTCCTGATAAGTGCATGTCTCGCAGAAATGTAGAAATACAAATCACATGCAATGACAAAATCGAAATCCTCTGTTAAACTTCAAAGTAAGACTGCTGGCTTTCCCAGCTCCTGAATGTGTAGGCTGGTGGCGTACCCGATAGCAGCTATGCTCACGTCTCATCAATTCTCCCTTTGCTGACATGCGAAGACTTTTCAAGTTTTAGCTCCAATATCCGAAAGCTCATCGGTTTTTGTTCCTGATGGCCATGGATCAACAGTACCTGCACTTGCTGCCCTCAGTAATTCTTGCACCACGTGCTGATGAGATCTTCTCATTGCAAGGTCTAAGGCGCTCAAACCATCTGAGGACTTTGCTTCGAAGTTGGCTCTAAGTCTTAACAAAAGGGACACAATTTCAAGGTGACCCTCTTGAGAAGCCATTAGCAAGGGTGTTTGACCTGTTGTCCAAAGAGCTTTTTCTTTGTCTGCTCCCTTTTGAAGCAACAGTTGAATCATCTCAATACGATTTTCTTGTGCTGCCACAAACACAGCCGTAGCACCATCAGTACAAGTAGCATTCATGTCGGCATCAGCTTCAATCAATAATCGAACCATCTCGATGTTGTTTCGCGCACAAGCCGCAATCAGTGGAGTTGATCCAGTCGATGCTGGAGCCTTTTCCGTGTCAGCACCATACTCAAGAAGCAATCGACAAAGTTCCATGTGTCCTTTGCGAGCAGCAGTGAACAATGGAGTCGAACCACCAGTCGTTGGTTTGTTGACATCAGCAGCAAATTTTATCAAACAACGGACGCTTTGTAAGTTGTTGTTGGATGCAGCAAGATACAATGGTGTCGCAAAGCCAGCTGACTTTTCTGTGTCTGCATTTGATTGAAGTAACAACTCAAGTACTTTGAGATTCGTCAGTACAGCGGCAAGTTGCAAAGGTGAGAGATCATCCACTGAACGCACAGCTGAGTCCATGTTAGCATCTGCTTCAATCAGCAGGGAACAACAACTACAACTGCCCATCTGAACAGCCAAATGTAAAGCTGTTTGTCCATCTTTCATCAAATTAGGATCCACTGGTTCAGAAAGCAAAGTCTCCAATTTCTCCGGATATCGTGTTTGAAACAGTCCATCTGCGCTGATTCCTGTTACAAACGGCAAGGCTACCAGTTGTAAAACCTCGTTCTCCCATGGTCCATCTTGCGCTTCCATGGAACCATCCAGCAATTTCTGACGGAAGCGACTAAGACCTGTACAGCGATGGATGTGACGTTTCAAGGCTAAAATAGAAGTTCCAAAGGTGGAACTGTCAAAAATAGTAACCTCTTCACCAGACATCCATTGAATTCGCAGCATCTTTTCAAAGGGAATTTTTGTGTCCATGAAAAAAAACACACATCCTGTGAAAAGGGCCGGCGGCAAGTTTCGACTTAAAGTGCTTTGAGCAATGCTAAAACTGCTATGACCCATCCAAAAAATTGCCACTCCGAGGTAGATAATCCCTTCAATGTTGTAAATGGTAGGTACTAGTCACCCAGAATGCAAACAAGATGTACCATTCAGATACGTAGTTTGATGTGTGATGACTATACTATGATCATCTATGATCCACATATTTGCGCATACACACACATATATATATATATATACACATATATACAAAGTGAATATGTACCTAAGTCTGTATGTATGCATGCATGCATGCATGTATGTGATAAGAGACATAGAGATGGGCACATAATAGTGCAGAAACTAAATAGAACAAGCAGGCAATAGAAAAAACAGGTGCCGTGGGACCCTGTCTTCCACCTGAACAAGAGATTCTCCACAACAAGAAGTAAGGTAACTCCTCCATCATGCCAGGTGACGTGTAGCCATAGACACCCTCTGATTCCTCTTCCATCCGAAGGCCATCAGTCCTTGGAGCCAGGTGAAGTCGTTACCCCCCCCACGATCAACTCGTGGCGAAACACCTAAGCTCTGTTCCAGGCCGTCATGGTGCCCACGAGATAATAGCCACGAAGTACACGCCACGCCTGTCAAAGAAAACTCTTTCAAAGCTGAAAATTTCGATTGACTTGCTTTCGCCTTGTTACAAATCTGTACAAATTACATCAAATTGGAAGGGAAAATCTGGAATCTGGACCATCTGAGAATCTGTGAAAAATGATCAAAGTCACTAAGGAAGAGTCTGGAAAAACTGGATCCATCGATCCATTTTTGTGCCATGCATCGCCATCCGCTTTTTTTTGCATCGCAAACAGCAACAAAATATGAAGCTTTTAGGCTCCAAAAACAGCATTTTTTTTCTTGATGACTTATGATTTGTGTTTCCCATATGAAAATTAATGAAAGATCTTTCCATGATCTTCCAAAAACAACAAAAACACAATTCCAAATCTAACAAAAGCAGTTTGAAGCTCCAGTGTAGTTCCGTGGCAAACGAGATAATCTAAGGGACCGCAAGTTGGGCTGTTTTTGGGTCAAACTTCTCGCCAAGTCCGAGACAAGCGCAACGCAACCCTCAGAAGAGAAAGCCTCGGCTAAGCATTTTTTGTGTGCCATTTGGGTTGTTTGGCTACCAAACGGTGTCAATATCAATCATGGTGGCATACCTATCTTTAAGTTCCACCCAACTGGAAACCAAATTCAAAATCTCCTTTTGAATTCTATGGCTCTCTTCAGTTTTACCCTTTAACTTTCACCACCACGATGTGTTTGATGCACCCATGTTGCTGTCCAGGTACAATGCAGAGGTACAGGGTGTATTACCCCATTGCTCCCCTGACCGCAAGTCGATGGCCTGCAAAGTGAAACATCGAGTCGTTGAAAATTCTCATCAACCAAAATTGTGTGATTTTCACAACGGAAAAAGTCATGGTACCTTGTTTTTGATTAAACAAAACGAAACCCTTTTTCCCTTTCCGAAAAAAGCACCATGCGCCTCTGCCAAAACACCTGGATGTTTCGAGCTGCGTACCAATGCTTCCACCAATCGTCTCGACTCCGTGACAGCCTCAGAGGCTGAAGCAGAAGTCGAGGCCTCAAATATCTTTGGATGCTCAATGGAGAAAACGTGTGTTGATTTCCTGCAAATTTATTGCTGCCATCCATCAAATCTCAGATTTTGGTACAACTGTTTCCAAGAAAATTGCAACACACCCCTAGAGCACACCCCAGGCAATCCCCTTGGCCAACTATGAAGGGAATCCCATTATAGCCTCTTGGTAAAGGTTTAGGGGTGTGTTCCAAAGGTGTGCTGAAACAACCTTGGACTGTTGTGAACTGGGTCGCTTTCTGACTAAGGTGAAAAAGAAACAAAGCTTCGATGCATCATGTCACATGCCTGTTCTGTATCATAAGATTAGTAAAGGGACACATTTTTCTTGTTTGGGTTGTCCCTCTTTCCAGGAATAGTTGCACAAAATGAGGGTGTTGAGGTTGGGATTCCCTCCTAAGAAGAAATACCATGATCCTGATGGTGACTGGCATCCTCGGTGCGGGGTAGATCCACGATCCAGCTGAAACTTCAACAGAAAACGGCTACCAAATGAGCTTAGCTTCCACCTGAATTGGAACCAATTTTTGCAGAGTTTTTTTTGGTAACAAATGGTAAGTATCAACTAGTATCAACAAAGTATCTGGAAAAAAGGCTCCAATAGCCTTAGGTTTTGCAAATGGTAGTTTTTTTTGGAAACATCATCTCAAAAATTCAAAAGGGACGTATACTATGTTTGTATGTTCAACTTTCAGTTGGTCAAACAGGATTGGACTAGTCAACTGACATGATGCTTCGCTGAGAATCCACACACCAATACTTCGCAGGGCTTCAGAATACCACAACCTGCAGCACATCATCCATCCATCAAACTCAAATCCAGGATGGCTGTTTTTTTTCTCAATGTGACATTATCAATACCGATTATTATGATTGTTGTTATTATCTCATTGCAATAATATGTTTTAATAATAGTAACAATCATGTCAAATGATTAAACAAACAATAACGATAATGTTAATGATAATGACATCACAGCTGTTTCTTTTCATATGTTTGCAAAGTTCTTTCGGACATGGTTTTCCAACACAAATTGAATTCTTTCGTCTGAAGCTTCTGGCAAAGTATTGGTGGTGAAGCAAGTTGCATAGGCGGACATCATGGACTCCTGGGAGAAGAAAAGGTCACAACTCTCGCAAGAATGAGGGGTTCACCACAGATTGGTAAGAGTTGTTGGAAAAGAACATGAAAACTCAAATGGGAGGATTTCATCCCCAATTTGAGTCACTATATGTAATTGCGATGTTGTTTTTTAATCTCATGTTGTCATGGACAGCTCCGAAATGTGCCTATGAAGAATTGTGAATTGATAGTCCAAAATAGCAATTTCGGATTTCCGTGATTCTGAAGCAATTGTTGACCACCAAACAGTGACTAGATTGGTGGTTGCTTTACCACCGATGAAAAAAATGTTCGTCAAAATCAAATATGGATCATGCAGCCCACAATTTTAGGGCCAAAAATTCCCCCAAAATTTTTGAAATTTCACCACCAGTCCGTAGAAAAGGTTGAAACAATGGCAATTTTCTGCTGTAAATAGTACAGGACTGTGCTTTTTGTGTTGAACACCCTTGGGTTTGCACTAACACATGGCCAAAGATGCAACGTGAAAGCGTCGTTTTCTTTGCATGTTTCCCTTTGTTTCTTGAGTTCAACACCAGGTTTGGAACCTTTGTGGAAGTTGCCTAGCTCTTGGAAAAATCGACCGGGACCTTGCCAACGGACCCCTGACTAGATTGCTGGGGCAATCCCCTTTTTGATCCTGTATCAAATATGGGTGTGTTGGAGCCATGACATACACAGGGCTAAGGGTCCGTTCGGTGAGCCTTGCTGGGAGTTTCCTGGAATCACAAGAAAAATTGCCTTCCGTTGTCACCCAAAACACGATTTTTTGCCTGGAACTGCTGTTGTTTTTTTGGCACTTATCCAACCACCATGAAAGCCTCGTCCATGGACTCGCCCTCGGGACTCTTCAGGCAGGTGGCACAAAAGGCCTTGGAAACATTGTATTGAAATGCTGGCAAGCCTTCTTGCCCATGTCTTCGCCAAGATTTGAGATATGAATGTTTGCAATATTCAACGCCCATCTCAAAATTAGCATCAATTGTCAGAAGTACTAATGAATATCCATGGTACTTTTGGGTGCCAGCATCCGTTCACTTCCCTTCATTACACAAACCCTGCAGTTAAGGGGACACCCCTCAAATGTACCATACCTGTGCACATCTTTGATGGCTATCACATGTTGGCTCGAAAGGCGCGAAACTAAATAGAACGACGGGGCAACATGTAGCAAAATTCTGGTCGATCAAGACGCCGCTATGCTTTTGTACAAATGCATGAATGCTTGCTGACCAAATGCACCATATGCACGCCATATGCACACCATATGCACCACACGCATAGCATCGCTCTCGCTGAGAATGAAACCTTCTGCGGAATCCCAAGCGGAATCCCAATCTGTTTTGGGACGCGTGGGCAATGGGCAATGCTAAGATTTAAATCTAAGCGATTCTTCAATCTAAGCTGAACCAGGCGGAAGCTTGTGAACCGCAACCTCAATCATCACAAGCCTCCCAAAGCAATCTTGCAATTCTGGACGATCGCGTGGCTCATCCTGAGTCATCTCCGTGCTCTGCCTGCTCTAGCGCCTCAGAGACAGTTCCCACAAAACCGATGGGCTAGCTGCACTGGCTGTTGCCTGAGCGGCCCCACTCGTGGGCGAATGCCTTGGGTGGCTGCGCCGCAACGGACCAAAAAAGTCAGTTGCACGTACTCCAGCGCCCAAGCTTGCGTGAGGCCGCGCAGTCGGCCAACAGTGCGCCTCCAGTTCTCGGCCACCAAGGCGGCGTAGAAGGCGAAAGCTTTGCACGTGCCTGCCAAAGCAGGAAGGAGAGCGTGACTATCTCCTCGGCCATTTCTAGCTTCACCCTGTGCCGTTTTGGGGCTGCAGTTCACTGCTGCTATGCTTTGGGGATACTGCCCCCAATGGGTCTTTAAACATAAAGCATACATGACGGCAGGGCTGATCAGCCCTCAGCTTTTGGCTTGGAAAAGGACTAGAAGGCTGCCCAGAAAATTTCAGGCTCTTTCCCTTCTTCACACATGTGACACTGAACGCTCAAATATGCGCAACCTCTCACTAAAACTGTAAAATTTTCAAGGGGTCAGCAATCAAAGGACTAACAATTACTAAAATTTGGTAGGGGGACAAACCATCACGCTGCCACTTAAAGAAACTCCATAATGGCACCCTTTCAGCCACCCAAAACAAAGCAACTTTGGAAAACCAACTGCTGGCATAGGCTGGCATCCTTTCAGCCATGCCTCAGCCCAAGATTGGAAAGCAATAAACAACTGCATTCTTAACAATCTTAACAAAACGATCGAGATCTGACCTTTTGACACCAGAAAGGCCAGCTGCTTTTCACTTTTTTCACCGTAAGTGCTCAGTTTACTCACGCAGTCGGCCATCGAGAGGAACTGCCCCACTTTCAGAGGCGCGTTTATAAAGGAAAGACAACCGATGTGACAAGAGCTTTTCATGAAACTCGGTGATCTGCTCCTCTGTCCACGGCATTGTTCGGAAATAGACATGAAAAATAAGAGCGCTCGCGTACCCCATTGCAAGCAATGGGGGTTTTGCTCTGGGGGGGAGGTCTCCAGCAGCTCTTCAGCAGTGCTTGGATTGGGGATGTTTCCCTCAACCAGGCTGCCAGCTCGGTAGAGCGTGCCTGACAAGGGATGCTCATCTCGTGCAAGGCGTGGCATGGGGAGGACTGACTGGGTGCTAGAGAACACAAGCCATCTGAGGGGTCAGCCTAAAGATCACAATCATGCCATGGGGCCATGCCAGCGCTCGTTGTCCGAAAGCTAGAAGTTCTATACATATTGAAGAATATTGTACCCATTCATATTTATCATGTATTTTTAAAATTGAAACATATAATATGTATATATAAATTCATTCACATATTACCTGCAAATATTCATATGTAAATATCGCTATTCATACATAAATCAAAAATCACATATATTCCGTTTTAATTTATTCATACAAAGAAAATTTTGCAATGTCATATTCTCAAGAGATGCATGAATGTGTGGGGGGAGGGCGGACCAAGGAGAACAAATGGTAATTACCACGTATATCAAGCTTCGCGTTCGTTGGTGCGTTTCATCTTCCCACCACAAAATTAATAAGTACCGAGGCACTGGCTCATCGAGGGCCCACGCGTTCACCACCATTTGGTCGTGGTGGAGCCGGGCGAGTCCTGTCAGGAACGTGCGCAGGTCGCACTTCAGCTGCTCCCTTTGCGCGCGGTTGGGGTGCAAACAGCAGCGGATGGCAAGGGCAGCCGCCAGCTGCGTCGACAGTTTGGGCTTGTTCCAAACCTGCGAGAGTCGGACACATTCACCTTGTGGTAGTCAAGAATATGACATGACATGAAAATAATCATATCAAGAGCTTGCTGGCGACGGTATCTTAAAAGCAGCTTTGATTTTTTGACAAACCTTTCAACATAAGAGCTTTCTTATATATTTCAACATTCGAACAATTTTGATGGAGAGCATCAGTTTGTACAGTTGAGATAACACACATTCCAAATCATATGCAAACGATTTGACTCTTCGCATCTCGCATGTCCTTCGTCACAACCACGAGCCCGCTCCAAATGCTCGTCCACATAGTACCACCAAATCCGCGTGCCAGCGCCTCTTCCATCCACAGGTGTGACTGTTCGAAGGCTTCCGTCAAGGCAGCAAACAGGACGGATCGATCCCTGTAGGCACGCCCAGCTCAGTCTCCTCAGGCGCTGGGCCACCAATGTCATGCAAATGGTTTCTTGCAGTCTCACTGCACACCGGTAGTGGAGCGGAATGATCCCCAATCTCTGGATCAACGGGCGCTAGCTCCGGAGAAGGAAGCTGGCCTGTGCACAAACCAGCCGCGAGCACCACAACTAAGGGTTTGCAGCGCCATGGCCTTTAGCACCATGATCTGTGTGCCGTTCAGGTAGCGGGAGATCTCTAAGTCTGTTACATCCTGCTTGAGCAAACTACCACCAACACCGTCCAATGGACTTCGCGTAGATATTATGATGTCCAACCGTCCTGACCGGACTGTTAGCTACATCCAACAAAATTGAGAGAGGCCCAGTTGACAGCGACCAGCTGAAAAGCAGAAGGCGTGCAATGAAACATTTCCAGTGTGACGAATACCCAAATGGCTGGTTCCGAGGTGTTTTGCAAAATTGACTCTAGCACAAGTTGCATGACTGACTGGCAATGATTATGCAACTATGGATGTGATTGCTTTCTTACTACGTATTGTATCTGTATCTTAGCTTTGCTTTAGTGGACGGAGATTCGGAAGGCCTGATCTGACCCTGGTGGGCCTTAATCTCAACATATGACAGGTAAAGTCAACTTTTCCAAAAACATCTAAAAAGCCACAACAGAGTAATTTCGATTTTAAATCCATTCAAATCCATCAAGCCAAACAGGTAAAAATCAAACCGACCAGCGGTCGCCCGCTGAGCTCCCCCACTGCATCCACCTCGAAGGCTCGCACCGTCCCGCGAAAACGGCTGTCCTTCGAAAGCTTTGTCATTTTTCAAGTCGGAAGGAAGTGACACTTGTTGTTCATGTCAAATCAACAAGATATATATATATATACATATTGTATATATGTAAACATATATAAACATATATTGTATACTATGACTATGCAATACTATGCATGTATATTTATACCCACACTGTAATTAAATATATGATATGTGTATGATTATACAAAATATATACACATATTATTAGGTGTGAAGTTTGTGGAAGATCTTGCTTAATTGTCTGCTCACACGCAGGTTCCAACCTCGGGAGAAAGAAATCCAAGTTCTGCAAGGCGAAGCATGGAAGGACCAACCTTGGCTACATGGAGGGAAGGTTTTAGATTTACATTGTGTGACACTATAACTTAAGAAACATCAAAATTTTGCTTGAATATTTGAATAAACTTGGGGGAATGGTTTTTGAATGGAAATGGTGTGTTTATCGATGTTTATCGTAAGAGGGAGTTACTACGTAGTCTCTCCAATTTCGGTGCTGGTCGGGGGGGGGGGGGGGAAGTTTGCACCCACTCGATTTCGGACTAGGAGTTCCGGACCCGATCACCACCCCAGAAAGTTGTGAAGGCACCTAACACAGTGTAAACTGTTGCCGGGGCCACGCCATCATAAACAGCCGGTAAATCTAATGTCAAAATCCTATTCTGTCGCATCGACTACCAGAATTCTTAGGGACTTGCAAGTACAAGCAAAGCAACAGTATCCGACTGCAAGATATTCTAACAAAGATACTCAACCCAAAAACTTGAGAACGACCGGCCTCTGGAAGGATTCCAAGCCTGTTGGCAAATCTCCTTCATAGCACGAAAAAGCTGGCAGTTTCTAGAAATCATGTTAGTGTTACCTAGATATGTTCTATTTGTTTATGCTTGTTTAATCATGAAACACTGTGAATATGAAGGGTTTCATCATCCCTTTGGCACACGTAAAACTGCCAGGTAACGTTTCAAAAGTTGGCGTTAAGAACAAAAAAAAATCATTCAGGGAAGCTTCCAATGTTGTATTGACGTTGCCATTTTCCAAGACATTTTGCGGAGTTCTTCGTGTCAGAGATATCCCCATCTTCCAACGAGAAATCCTCAGTCCTCATGAATCTCCAGAGCCTTCTTCTGCCAGTGTTCTGCACGGATGGGATCACGAAAGAAATGCGCCGCCTCCAAACATGTCTCTCTTGGGCAGGGGGTCAAGGGGTCAGGGAAGCTGATGGACATCGGCTTAGAAGACTCATCCCGAAAGTTGAAAAAGTTGAAAATGGATCGACATGCCGACATGCCAATGTTGGGCAAGTTTTTAAGTGTTGGACAACACGATGAAGTCGATCTGCAGCAGCCCAACCTCAGTGCAGGAACAACTGGAACAACCAGAAGCACCAGGTGGAGGTATATAAGCAGTGCTCTTTTCAGAGTTGCTGCCTTGTTGTCTTGTAGGTCGTGGTGATTTTCAAGCTGTTTTGGTCAAATGTCGCGATTTCATTCCAGCGGTCACCGCTGCTAACCCATTTGACCAAACAGTTGGCGTTTACATCACAAAGCTCTGCATTCTTCCCAACTTCATCTTCAAATCATGTGACAAGTCAACAAAGCAAAACCACCGAAAAACAGCCACATAATGTCACATTATGCTATGCTTTAATAACAACCTTGAAGAGAAAAAAACAGTCAAAAATAATTTTCCCTTTGAAATTGTATATATTATAGTCCATATATATAGATAGATAATATACATACTATCTATATTATTATGTTCACACATTTTTACACCAACCAATTTCCCAATGCCAAGCTACAAAGTACCGAGGTCAAGGTGTGTACGGCTGGCGGTCGTGGATCTTTCTCCACCATCTCGGGATCCAGGTCCTGCATAGCTGAGACGGTTTTCGGTTGTCTACCCCCGGATCCTTCAATATGGTTCAGGGACCCCTCCTAAATCATCCGGATGGGTAGGTGGAGCACCCAAGTTAATTAGTTAGCGGTTAGCAGGGTAGAATAGAACAAGGTTGGATGAAAGGTTCGGAGATCCATTCCGAGGCAAAATAACTTGAGAGTTGAGTTGTGATGGCAGAGAATATCTTTTTTGGAGCCAAGAAATCTTTTTTGCAGTCTTCTGATAGTATGAGTTGATACGATGTGCATGCATCAAACTGTCCTCACAAACGAAGAAGTGCAGGTCATCATCGAAAAAGCCTCTGCAAATCGGCATTTTGGAAAAGTATTTTTCACCGATTCCCGGATTCCAAAACTTCAGAAGCATTTTGTGAAAAACACCTGTCACCATTTTTCCAACCAAGCAACCAGCACCATAAGGCAACCGAGGCCTCAGAAGATCGGATGAAAAAAAATCCTTCACAGATTCCATGAGTGATACAAGGTTGAGTGCCGACATGCGGGTAGTGAACTACCAAATCATGGCAACTGGATTGCACATCTATTAGATGTTTGCGAACGGAAAAGCCACGTCAGCTTCCTAGCCAGAAATATATGTTTTTGGGATATCTTACTCTTGAAATCCAACTTTTTAGTTGTGATTAAGAAAATGTTGGGTGAACATGTTGGGCTACATCATTTTTAACCGACAGTCATGAATATGACAAGATAAATAAATGATGGTAATATACTTCCAACATCTTCCAACATTGAAACCTTGATATTGCTACCCTCCCCACCGCCGTCTCCCTCTCCATGGTTTTTCATCCAAGTTCTCCGACGGTTGATCCGTAGGTCCACCAAAAGCCTTATAGAGCTGAGACCTGCACCGTTGGGCAAAGGTTTTTGTTAAGGAAATGTTGGGTTGTGCCTGGGTACCACCTCTTTAAATACTGTCAATTTGGAAATAGAAGCCCAATTTTACTAACAACGAATAAGTCCCAACAAAAAAAACTGCACAGGGTTTTCAGCCTTTTCGAGTTGCTGAATGGAGTTTTCAAATTAGATGGTGTAATTTGATCATATCATCCGCAATTTGACCATCCCCAGCATTTTCCTGGCACATCCGCAAAAAACCGTGCCCAACCTACTGGTAAAAGCTTCGCAAGCAAGGTGAGCATATTGCCTGAGTTTAAACAGAACAGCCGAGAAAATTTGCCATGTAAAGTAGAGTTCAATTCAGCTTCCAATTTATTCGGGGCTATTGTTCCATGTTATAACCAACCTTTTTCGGAGTTTTTTGTAGGAATGGACAGTAAGGTCGGAATAAAAATGTGGTTTTTAACAGCAAAGGGCTCCCGCACTCCAGCTTCTCACACAACTTTGGTGTGCAAAGCTCCTGAAAAAGGAGCTGCTTAAATTGAACATCAACGGCTGGGTTTGCTGAAAATCACCTTCACGTTTGAAAAGGAACGTCATCTGAACCAAACCTTCATGTTTGGGGTTCTATGTTAATTGTCAGGGCTGTTGTATATCAGCAAGGAAAGATACAAATGAATGTTGACATCATGATATCAAAGTAGTTCAAACATGATGAAACTCTCATGACATTCCCAGTTCGGTGTATGACACGAAATTTGGCTACAGCACAATATCACAACCAACTCAGCCATGTTTTCGCGGGGGTTCAACATGCGAGATATTATGGCCAGCAAGAAAGCTAAATTGCTAAACAACGTAAAGGCTAGGCTTTGATGTCTTGCATCAAGTAATTGCAAGGCGTCCTGGGAAAGACGGATGTCAAAGAAGGCATGCACCAGCGAAATTGCCAACCTCGTGTTCCATTGCCGTTTTTGGGGGACTTGGTAAGCTTACCCAAATCCTCAAAAACAATCTGCTAGGCATGGTATTTTTTTGCTTGTTGACCATCTGAGTGCCTTGCAGGCCGTAGATTACAGCATTCCTCAGCTGCTTTCGCCGGCAAAATCAAGAGTGGCTCCACAAGACTTTTGGAACTGTAATATGTTGTGTTGAAAGGAAGCTATCCCTTGTACATCATCCATTGAGCTACCAGCTGTTGCCAAATTGTATCCGGGCTCTCCTGGCGCCAGCAATTTTCGTAGATTTTTTAGTCGGTTCGTTGGCATGTGAACAACGCAGCCAGGGACCCACTGCGTACCTTTTTCGTCCCGCACGCAGTGTCTCTGATCCAAGAAACCAAGCTGTTAAACTTAAAAAGTAAATGGATTAGAGGTGCACTGTTGCACCTTTGTTTAGGCCATATTTTTTTTTCGAAAACGACAAATCTCATGAACACTTGTTCAGGTCAGGAGTTGAATCTAGATTTTTTCCATGGTGCCATTTCAAAGTTCAACCATTGTCACACCTTGTCAAAACTCTTTTTTGATGGCCACTATGGCCTAATGGAACCGCAATCGTCAAAGCCTAGAAGCCATCATCACCATCGACTGACAAGTCACCTCTTCTGACGAAACTGTTTCGTCACGGAGCTGAATCAAAATTCACCAGCTCCCTGGTTTCATGGCTCCCTGGGTTTGTGGAAAAGAACCGTGGTCCGGCGGAAACCCCAAACAAATATCACTAAGATATCCCATATATGACCACAAAGCTCAATGCAGTAATCACTCCAGCACGCCTTTTTTCTTTGCAACAAGGGGCTGAAGTGGATCCTGTGTGCTCAGCAACGTTGTGGCTGAGTCATAAATATCTTCCAGCATATGCAAACATCAGGCAGTTACCTTTCGATCGAATGGAAACCAATGGCGAAAATGAAGCGCCAGCAGATGCCACAAAAAGATCAATCGAATGGAAACCAATGGCGTGAATGCCATGCCAGCAGATACCACAAAATGAAAATACTGCAAACTCCAATCCATCCTATGGAGTGTGGAGGGGTGGAGGCGGATAGAGCAC